>LUCH01000313.1:33173-49376 GCA_013368495.1 Paragonimus heterotremus | reverse complement strand
ACATATAACGCCACACCAAGTGGCACATCAGGTTCCCAAGAAAGCGCCGTCTTCTTTGCAGGAAAGCGTACTTTCCGCATTTGAAATTGTTCTGTAGAAAATGTCCACAACAAACGTTACCCCACTTTTCGGTCCCATTCTTTTCTCCACTGTGCTCTTCTTTATGATTTGTCTGGAAACTACAGGTTACCACTATTTGAACTCTCAATCAAAAGATTTGCTTCGCTGCACCATTCCACTTCATTGTTTCCGATATCGTCCATTTTGTTCGTTCTGATAAGGGCGACGACAGACACGGAATATAGTATCTCTACTTTCAGCAGAGGTTCATATGTCACAGAGCAAATTACCTTGTGTAGGAATAGTTAAGAGCTGAACAGCATTCAAAGATGAACGTGGATTTTACACTTCAGTTGACTCTTCCTCCGCTTATCTTTAGCAGGAAGTGCTAGATGAACACTATTCACTGGCGCACGTGTCTAATCATCAAAACCTATGATTAACTCATCAGACCTGGAAAGAGAACATGGAGGCGGCTACAAACAAGGCTTCTTCAGAGTCGGTATTCGATTTTGTGGACAGACGAGGATATCCCGTCGAAATAAAACAGCTAAGTGTTTATCACACTGTGCTGGTTGAAAGTCAGCCTCTATGTTTTCATCGAGTTAAGCTAACTGTGAGAAAACCACTAGGTTCAAGTCTCACTAAACTGTCTAGTTAACTAAACAGGTGACAGCGATTCTAGTTCGAACAATAACAGTCCAGTCATTTAAACTGTCATGGTCGCATTCAGAAGGCAAAGCTGAACACTTTTAGTTGCTCATCTGGTAGAATGTAAAATCACTGCCAACGTTGAGTTATAGTAGGAAAGTAAGGGAAGTCTTACGGAGTAAATTGAAACCTGCCGTTTCAGTTATAAAGCCGAAAGTTGGCTCTCCTCCACCGATTACCCGAAACCATTCCATAGTATGTGTTGTAATTTCGCTGATCATTGAACGATAACAGCTAGGCACCAATGTAAAGTGGGGTCAAGTGAGATTTATGATTGTGTGCTTTGCATTGCGCTAGTATGTTTTATAATGAATATTCAAGGATGCCGGTTAGTGCACTGGATGTGTTTTTCAACGCAAACAGCATGATGCACTTGGTCAGGTCAGTTGCTAACTTGATAAGTCCAACTCTAAAATACACACGCACACACATAACAAGGCCTCTTGAAACGACGTGCTCGCGTGTATTCGCGAATAGTTTCCTGGGTTAGGAAATTCAGCGTGTGTCAAGAGTGCCGATGTGTTCCGATGGTCAGATTGGGCGTCCACACATGGACGTAAATCTCATGCTGCGCGTTGGCCGCAAACGTTGTGCCTGCACCTCCTTCTAGTTGCTAATGTCGGCGAGGTGGCAGGCCCGGTGATGGTGATGTTGGGTTTGTGCATGGCAGGTTGATATTAACCTACATCACTAGCCCGAATTCGGTAGATCAGAAAGTTGTTCTGCCAGCAGTTTAATCTGATGGAGGTTGCGATGCACGTTGGCAACCGAGTAAGCACTTGGGATTCTAGCGGTAGACGGCAAAGCACACAGGCTGCACACATGCGCGCACACACACACAAACATTCAATACGCGTCGACCAGACACGTTCGGTATGTGTGCATTTTGTCTGACTGTGTGCTGTATCATAGGGACTGAGTTACTGGGTGGATAAAGTTGTATGGTTTCCGGCTTGCAACCACCAAAACTCGACAGGTTTGTTCGGTGCAGTCGAAGAGAAGATTAATGGCCCCACACGGTAAACGTGCTCCTGTGATGCTGAATCACTCTCCGGACGGCCAAACACACAACATGCTAGATGTTGCTTATTCCGGTTTTTTGAAACGTTGGTGCTAATTCTCCCAATGAAGCAAGTTTGTGCATGGCTCAGACTAGCTAGGAAAGCGTTGGAGGAAAGCGTAGTGTTCAGAAGATTGGTGTGAACACTAGGAATGTACATAATCTTTTTGGAATAACCATGAAAGTGCTTGACATCACTAAGTGCCATTGTATCCAACATCCACATGTGCTACGCAATCCGTTCAGAGTAATACCAGTTCGACTGTGTTCATTTGACACGTGCCTTTCTGATCAAGTATAATTACGAGCGACACCGAACTGTAAACTTCAGATGTTATGATGACAACGGCGCACAATACAGTACATGAGTAAACAATCAACCACAATCTTAAGAAGCACCTTGTATTGAGTTCACTCACATCGAAAATATTAATAGTGTTTGCAACAGTGTGAACGTGAGTTCGTCGAAGGAAATAATGAGTTTTCGTAGTTCTTCATTCCAGATGATCACATTGTGATCTACCAGTTGTTGGAGTTACATACTTTTATCCATATTTTCGTTATTGTGTTCTCACACAGATATTCACCAAAGCTGACAATCATCAGAAGTACAATCCTCTATGATAGCATTTGCTATACTGACGAAAACTGAACCAGTTCCCAATTAGGCTGCTCACCACTGACATTCCCTCTGCAAGTAAATGTATGTATGTAAACCATACTTAGCAACAAACATAGCTACCTAAAAGAGTAATAACATCAGATAACAATAATTCCAATGAGCCCTAAAGAAACCTAAAGCTTACAAATTGGGCATCGCTGCCTTCAAGTTCACTAATGCTGTTTCCTACAACCTGCCTAATCACAGACGAGTATTGCCTTTCGACTCTCATTCGCTGTCAGTCAGTGACATCGAATCCATAGATGTCAGTGTCGAGAAGTTGAGCACTCCGTTAAAGTCGGCACTAATCACGCTCAAATGTGATGGGTGCATATGCAGAGAAGGGTAAGAATAGAGTTGAATTATATCGGATGATGTAGTCCTGTGGTTCATTCAAGCTGACTGTCCTAAATGACATATTGCTGGTGTGTTAGCTAGACGACTCAGCTGAGTTGTGACCACAGTAACAGAGAAAGGGGCCAGCAACATTTTACGAAAAATCAACAGAAACCGCACTACCACTTACTATAAACTGATCTAGTTAGCGCAAACAATGCAACAAACGAACCATAGCACACCTACCAAAGTCTACATAGCGAGATTAATTAGCATACTAACATTCCAGACTTGCTCGCCCCCAAAAACGTCGCACTGTTGCTTATACGATGCTACCACCACGTACGGGCAATACAACAAAGCCACAGGTGATATGCAACAGACGTCATTCACATGAACAGTTCGCGTTTTACAGCCATGCGAAAAAAAATCAGCGCCCCGAAACGTTGTAAATTCCAATCCTCCATGAATGACTGATGTCACGTTGGCGCCGTAGGTGGGGCAGGACGACAAATGCCACGCAAGACTTGACTGTACTGTTATCGATCAGACAAACGACCATCTGAATTTACCAACCAACCGTTTGCTAGTTAGTGCGCCTCATTCAAATTAGCTCACAATTGTTGAAGTTCATTGTCTAGCGAATAATTCGCAACCCCCAATGTCCCTCTCTTAGAACGTCCAAATGCACAGATTAAGCGTTTGAAACATGAAACGGTGCCAGCCACACAACTTGAAGAGCAGTACCACTGGTATTTATTAATTGGTCTAATGAGTGCAAGTTCATGGGGTAAATGTCAAGAAACAAAAAGTGCTTACGTAAACGAAGTCATCAACGGGGACAAAAGCATCTCCCAATTTATGAAAAGAGATGACCGTCTGACAGAAAAGTCCTCATGTCGAACATGAGTAACCAATCGATTAATTCATTGTATTCTATACTATGTGTACAATATCAACTTGCTAGTGACAGTTCAGTCATCACAAGCGTCATTCTGAAAATGTGTTGACCTGTGCTCATGCAGACTAATGACGATACGTGTGGACACTGTCCAACAGACGTTTACCGTTGTCGTCTACGGCTGTGCTAGCAACAGGAAATTTGTCTGTCCAGGTCTCGTATTGACTTTATCGTTGCCTGATAAATTTGAGCAAGGATGAACCATGCCCAATAATGGTACCGTGTAGAAAATGATGTCCTATGGCATCCATCTGTATACGGTCGAATGACAAACAGAAAGCCTGCTCGCCGTGTCTGTAAATCACTGGGATCCACAATTTGTCTTCGTAATATAAAAGGTGGGCGAGGGTTGTCAAACTGGAATTATTGCACTCAACCTTTTGCTTTCAACATGGTGACTTGCAATAGTGAACTGTCCTTCCACCGTGGATGTCCAAATGCCGTACGTTAAAACGTTTACAGTAATTAAAACTCAGAACATCAAGGTCAATATTGGTGAAAATCAGCCACCGGGTGGACCATTGTGTCCATCAAATCAATGAGACCTCACCCAGTGACAGTAATGACCCAACCCACCTCAATTTAAACTACGCCCATGGGGTCACTGATCAATTCTTATCGTCAGCCAACTACTGCTGACAACCAAGGATGATGTAAAGCCAAAATCATTTATATAGCTAATGGGTTTATCATGACTCCGATCAACGAGTAGTGTGCTATCACAAAGCAACAGCCGCAATCGGTAGGACAATTTAAGTCGAAGGATTTAGTAATGCCTAAGCTAGATAAGGACTTTGAGACAATTATTCTAGACACAGATGAGTGTGTGCAGAAGAAATTGTCAATAGTAAATGACCCAAAGAAGTTTCAGCAAATAGACACGGTGGATAGTCACGGGAAAAAGGTCGCATAAGACGACACATTCAACCTCTTCTACAACTACGCATAACTGACGAGATGATGTATAAACCCCCTGAGTTGTCAAGGCCTTAACTCTACGACCTCTCTAGGACACAAGCCACCACCTAGACATATTCTGCTAATGACAAATTCCCTACACCCCAAATTGGTGCTCCGGTTATTCACCACTTTAACTCCGTTGAAACAAAAGTTTCAGGCATATTCTTTTGAATTGATCAGTGACTTAGACAACATCAGTCTTGCTAACGAGTTGATGTGCTCCGTAGATGTTCAGCTACTGTTCTCGAATGTCTCGCTACGTGAGACAACCGAACATATTTATGAGTTCGTCGAAATGAATCACATCACTTTGCCTCTGCCTGATGATATTCTGGAGGAAACTGCCGTTGTGCACTGAAAACGTAGACTTCCGTTTTCTTCATCGATGCTACCGCCAAACAGATAGGGAAGCCATGGGAATACAACTAGGGTCCATCTTGGGAGACATTTTCACGTTAATGGTCGACTGAAAATTGGTCGCGGACACACCTGGATTGTCATATTACAAACATGATGTTTGTGAAATCAATATTCAGTTGTTCCAACCAGATAATAGATAGCTCAGTGCGGTGCTGAAATAGTTGTCATTTCAACCAGAAGGTAACGTGACTCTGAGACAGATACTAGTTTGCCGTTTCTAGATGTGCTCATAAATCGCCGGGAAGATGATCATAATAAAACAGTTGTCTATAGGAAATCCACGTGGTCCGGTAAGTACGTGGGCCGTGGTAGTTACACGCTGGCCCCTCATAAAAGTGCACTAGTGAACATAGTAGTTACATGAGCGAGACAAATATGTAGATAGGGCAGCCTTGTGGAGAAATCGATCACGTCTGTACGACAGTCTAACGATTATCCCAAAAAGGTTCATAGAAAGGTATAGTGGACCGGAAGAGACATTCAAACAGGTGCTCACTGCGAGAAAAACGAAGGGTTACACCGGACTGCTTTTCGAGAGTAACTACAGTATTCGTCAAACAATGTCAAGAATAGTAAACTTGGTTAAACGAACATCTAACGCAGCCGAACTCCGTATATTAAATCGGATCTAGAAGTTACCGATACCGTCAACCAAAGAAGATCAGCCTATCGACGCCACATCACGTTGCGTTTACGAATAAATATGTAACTGCGGAAAAGTTACATAGGAAGAATCGAGAGATGCTTGAGTTCCAGAATAAAGGAACATTTATCTAAGTGGATGCAGAAGTCCGTGTTACCGGAGAACGGTAAGGTCGTTGAAATATGCAAAACAGCCAGTTCTCACAGCCACTAAACACGTCCTGACCACTGATCACGTTATCCACCCAGCTTACTTTATTTTGAACCAAGATTCTTGTGGCTTGCTGAGGCGCTATTAATCAGTCAACTGACGCCGGCTTCGCGCACCCAGGAACAACTGTTTGTGAACTTCAGCCTGCCCTAGGCTTATTGAGATTTCCAAACTCACCGATTGACTATCCACTTCACCCCACCTCAATTTTTTAGACTAAAAACCGATTCTTCATAACAAATTTGATACTGGCAATTCGACTGGAAGTGTTTGCATCTATGATTTTCCGAGTTCTAATGATTTTGTTCAAAATTCTGTAAGAATTAAATGTTTGAAATGACGACTTGTCTTATTCGCTTTAGATGAGTGCAAATTCAGACAAGGAATATAGTGGTTATGCGAAATATACAAATATTCAATACTAAAACAGACGAAAGTGAACCAAAGAAATATAGTGAGGTTAATTGCTGATTAACCGCTCTTGAAATTTGATTCCTTGCCTTATTGAAAAAGTATCGCACGAGATGGAGAAGTACAGAGGATCCATGAACAGAAGTTCGCATGGACATAGGTTTGTGTTACTACTAAGAACACGACATGCAGATAACAGGGCGAATCGGAGAGAGGCCTATTGGTAACTTGATCAGAGGCACCGGAGGTGACACGCCACGATGCATAATAACGTACCAGAACAGGCACAGTCTGTCTCAACTGAAATTCCAAATCACTCCATTATTGTCTTGATAAAACATAGTTTGACTTCTCGTCCCTCGCTCTTGAATCTACCTGTTCTCCCTCTTCACCAACAATATACTATATCTCCACTTGAGTTAATAACGAATTTCGAAAAAATGTTTCCCAAATAGACAGTAACATTTCGTCCAAAAAAACACCTGACCTATGCCAATCATAAATATTTTGTGAAGTAGGTCTGTAAAATTTATTAGACCTGATATTTCTGATAGTTCTAAGCACGCAGTAGAACCATCAATTATCGCGCGGAGTAATCAAACTTAACATCTCCATCTGCTAAAACTTGGTGCGCGCGCCGACTGTCTGACTGGTCGACAGTGACATCTGTAAGGCGTGTTGGGATCTCACGTTCGTCGGAAAATTAAACAATGTAACCGTCCTTTTTGTGTAGTAATTATACGGCAAAATAATGCATCCAAGTTTTCGCTTAAGTAGTATAAGGGGGATGATTGAGACCTGTGTACTCACCAATTCTGTGAAGTGTCAACGAAAGTGTACCATATATGTTGATAAACAAATCACAAGTCCAGAAGTGAAAACAACCAACTGTATACTTACATACACTTCACAGGATCAAATTCTGAAACAACGCATCGGTTAGATCAACAGCATCGTTTTAAAAAGAGCTGATTACTGGCAATCTAACGAAATCTGCTGATAATCAAAGCAGAAAACAATGTGAGATCACGACCATAATAAAGATCAAATAACTACCAAGTAGCCAATGGATTCGTTGGTAGAGTCCTAACAGGTAGGCGACATCAATTGACCGGTATGGATTGAGCTTCGTTTGTCAAAAGTACATACTACTATTCCGAAATAAGCGAGGTTTCGGACCTGAGCTTATCCCTGATGGTGGCATGTCGGAGAATTTCTTCTAGGGAGTTGGAGGTAAATGATATTCCAAACACCAAAATGGTGTTTGTCAACCTGCACCACTTGCGGCGACAGGAAGACGTAAGCCTTCATATTACGGAACCATGTGTTCTATCAATCATAGGGATGTGATACTGGGTCTAGTTTAGACAGAGTTTCGCCGATCATCTGTCCTTGACAATCGCTAGATGCACACTAATGAATATGGTCGCAAAATAGCCAACGAGATAATCAAACTGAATTTCAGAACTAAGTCAGGACATTTCCTTGTTTGACGCAACCTCACATCATCCAGTCCACCGATTCGGACCACATCTATCGTACAGCTTTATTTGTGGATCCTGGAGGCAAGCTGGAAAATACAACTTGACAGACCATCTGACATCGAGACTTATTTAAACTAGTCCAACGTGTTTGCCGGATTAGAAACCTAAAGATCCATGACATCTATGAACACAGACACTGTTAAGAATGGCAGTGAACAGCAGATACCTGTGCCCATGTGAAGAATTCATATTTTTAGAATAATAGTCTGAATTCCCACGGTTAGGTCCGAACTACTACGTAGCCAGTGCACTATGTTGGGCTGAAACGCACCGGTTCTTGATCACACGAATGACCATTCAAATGATCACACTGACCCTCGAATGGGACGCCAGCCCCAGTGGAACTGCAACCATCACTGCCTTGGCAAAATAGAAGGATGCGTACATCGAATACTGTTCAGCATGCCACTAAGTGGTCAGCAGATCGTCTACACAGTATACCTAGTTAACAATTCAGATTACTGAAGATATTTTTGTACAAATGTTGGTGAAGTAATTGGGATTAAACATGCAAAAAGTTCACCATTCAGCCCTTTTGGACAGCCACATTCGATTTAACGAGGGGAATCTTCGGCTCTCCTAAAAAAAGTACACACCAACAGATGCAACAGCATGAATATATCGTTCCACTAGTGTTCAATCGTTAGTTCATATCGACTTGATCAATACAGATAGCTGGGGGACCATCACTTAAGTGTATGATGCATTAAGATAGTTGTGACACAACTTATATTGTCATAAACGAGCTCGAAGAGGAAAAAGAATACTTACTCCACCCACAAATTATACTTCACAGTACACATTTACAAACAACATAAACACAAGCATTCATTACAATACTGTATGTGCTCCTCAGCAAAAAAAATATCCGTCATTTTATAAGCTCACAAATACCAGTGGAGGAAATAACCAAAGTTGTGCGCTGGTCAGCAAGCCGTTACGAGCATTCTCACCACCACGGAATAGGTAAATCACCGGTTACTTAACCCGCAGTGATCTTATCCTAAACTGATAAAACGAACCAAGTTCCGAGCAAATAAAATGAGCGTACCAGCAAAAATGTGGCGATGAATAAAACAGTGTTCACTAAGTGGTCATTGTGCTTCCCTTACCTACCCGAACCTCTCCCCAGAAGCTTTGCCGTTACACATACGTGTCTGCCGGTGACCCAGCAGAAGCAAAACAAATGCACATCAAGTCCCATTAGTGAATCAACACAGTGTGCAGTAGCTATCTAATAAACAACTAAAATCCTTAGGAAGTTGTAGAAAAACGCACCCACAAAGCTGTAGGATGACAGTTAGGGATTACTATGACTCCACAAGCAAATACAGTGATCCGAAATATTTGAAGGCCTTTACAAAAGCTCCATATGGCGACCGTCGATTATATTGTACCCTTGGAAACGAATAAACACGTCGTTGGTGAAAAGATTACCTTTGAAGAAGGACGCAACAAACAAGGACTGCATTTGGATCATTTGTAGTATATCAAATGAAAACCAGTGATCAATGTGACTCCGATGAAAAATCCGTCAGACCATCTTGATAAAAGCGGGTCACCCAACAGTTCAACAATTGAGATAGACAAAACGTGGCCACTAACAATTGTCACGTGTGTGCATGGTACGCACCTCCTGCGCTGCAAGTTTGTTAACATTCTGCGCAGAAGCAACAGCCATGGCTCTGATTCCGGCAACCTGAATTTACTACTAACGTTCTAAATAGCCCATATGAAACCGTTTTAACACAGCCACTGTCTGCGAGTGACAACATCCAATTAGGATGAGTGTCTCGCGGGAGGTAGTGAGCCGGGATTAAAGAGAATCCTATTGACGGTAATTCATAATCAAAATCAGTTTGGCACGATGCTGCAATATCAGGATCAAACATACAATAGCAGGGGTGAACCGAAATGTTTTTTCAAATACCACGGCGAAGACAGTACTTGGCGCAAAGAAAGACTGTTTTGGTATATCTTAAAACAATAACAATAATATTATCCACCAAGTATACACATATGAAATGCAATGTGTCCAAGATCGGTCACTATACCCACAACAGATCAGTATTTAGAAGCTGACAGAAGTTAAATTTAAACTCGGGACTTCTCTGGAAAAAACCTCCTCAAAGGCATAACTGAATGCGGAAGCAGCAAGCGAATGAAAAGTCTCCCATTTATGTCAAATGATTCAGCTGTGGGATGACTAACGAACGCACCGGGGCAGCACAAAAGATTCCTCTCACTGTCGGATTTGACTTCCGGCCTGTCTGCTGCAACAACATAGTACCTCTGTGCGACAGCTAACAAAGCAGACGTTTTGGACGTGGGATGTATATTTGCTCTAGAGGAATTATGTTTCCGAAGTTTGTAGACGACTTCACAAGATGTCCACTTTCCTGAAGTGTTTCGTTAGCAGTCCCAGGTCTTCAGTGAGCGTTAAATGAACGCGAGCCTGGCCCAGCAAAAGTGCGTCTTGACAAGCTCTATTTTGTACTGTGTTGCACGAAATGCATACACTGTGAAGGCTGGAATCAAAGATGAGCGGTGTTCCATTTATAATTCAACCGTCAAGGAAGGTTCACAAACCCGTGCACGATCAGCAATTCAGTCAGCTGACTATCTAAACAATGTTAACTTTTTCGCAGCTTTCATAAACCAGAAAACAATTAGTCATGGATGTTAGGATGAATTGAATTTTCACGCAATCTGTTCATGCATTTCTGCTTAACGGCTAGAAAGATATCCATTATAAAGCGGGGATTTTCGTTAAATTACTAAAGGCAATCACACTGATGAGTTCACACAGGAAATTTCGTATTGTCATCTATGAGACTGGGGAAGGACATAAAAGCCTCGTGCTTTCGTTTCTTGATTCTTAGTTGACCCACAAATCTCACAATCGCGTGCACAATTAAACTAGTGTTTGAAGAACAGCAAACGTGGGGGATATGCGAAGTGGATGAAGCACCCATAGGCACAAAAAAGATAATTCAGTCCGCAACGAACAAGTGACCTTTACCTGAAGAAACATGTTGAGCCGAAAACAATCATATCGTGACACTTGCAAAACGCGGAACACGAGAAACGATGGGACAGGGATGCAGAACACGAGATTTAATGACTGTTTAAACGAGAATTCACGTGACCCTGCAATTTGTTCTATGTGTGACCAGACTTACGGTCAGTGATTACACCTATGCGTCCTCCCGGTAATGCCGTTATCTAGGCGCTTCCTTCAGAGACAGTAATGCTGCGATCCCTCAAAACAGCGAGGACATTATGACAAGAAAAAAAACAAGTCAAGTACCAGAACTACAAGTGAAACCGTGAAAAAACCATCAGAACACATTTGTTAGAGAGAGTCCACTGAGCACACAATAGTGTGTAGAATTACCAGTCGTCCTGGCATTGTGAGAAACTAATCTTGGCTCAACAACGCAGATGACAATATCATGAATCCAAGGTAAAATGTAGTGTGCAATTTGCCGAGAAAGACAACAGTAAGGATGAAAATATTTACAGGCGGATGTGAACCGAATGAAAGAAACAGATAAAACAAGTGGGCGTTCTAACCAATCGTTATGCGATAACCTAGCGTCAGTAGTCTGAAATGTACTCTTCAATCTGTTCTGATAGAAATGTTGGTACAATAAAACCAAACCAAACAGAAAATCAGCATAAAGAGGATAACCAATCTATATTTCTTTGAAAAAGAAAAAGAAATGCGTTATGAAAGTTTACACTCGTACGAGTATACAGTTGATGCAAAATTATTCCGAATGAACCAACAGGTCAGGGATACAACAAATCTAAAACTCCACGAATTATCTGATGAATATACTTCAGTTATCGATTTTCCCAGGGTATGAAATACATTCAACAGCAAAGTTTCTACAGACAGAAGTGGGATTCATCGAAGATCTAAAGAGAAAGGGAGAAAACAAATGAACACAAAATAATTCAAAAGAGTGAATCCATATTTATCAAAACTGTTTAAAACAAGATGTACAATATTTTAATAATCGATAAATAGCCTCAGCTACAAATGAAAGAAATACAACGTAAATTGAGATCGCTATAACTTGTGGCGGCATCATTACTCAGTAGAATGGCCAGAGGATTAGCTAAGGCACCATGTAAGGTGTCTAGTGTAGCCTGGGACGTACAGATGTTCATTTGTTCTGTCACTCTGTCAGCGAGTTGTTCATCGGATATCAGCGTACCTTGTCGTCCAAAAGATAGCCTTTGGTTTCGAGGTAAGAACAATCCCAACTCCCAGGACACACCCCTTGCCAAATTTAGATGCGTTAAATTCTATGCATGCATGAATCAATGTCCACAATTAGCACGTCAGGTTTCAAGCTCCGGCAATGTTGTTAATCTTAAAGGGTACGGACTGAAAGCTGGAATCGTACGTGATAATTTTCGAATTAGTGTTATGATGTCGTGTTTCTAATAGCGAAGCGTTTGAATGAAAAAAAGTGATAATGGACTCTAACGTGATTCCAATAAAGCATATGAGAATCAACACAATCACGGTGTGTGGTATGAACGATAAAACAATTAACTGAATTGAGAGGAAAACGCCTTTACTAGCGCAGATGCAGACTGTTCAAAAACGACCACCATTATCACGAAAATCGAACGCACGCAAACAGTTGGTCTAAAATGACTCAGACATCGTTCACACTGGTACAAGCTTCGTTTAGTGGATTTGCTCACTTCATTCCAACAGATGTTCGCACATGTATTCACAAGCGCACAACCCCAGACCGGTTAATTGTTCTGCTCTGATAGTGTTAGCTGGCTTGTCTGTCCACTCACTTGTGGGGGAAGACTATTAAGTTGACCTGGTTGAGGTTTGATAGTGAAACTCTGATCCGTAACAGTCTAAGGGCTCACACCAACCTCAGAAGGTTAAATCGATAAGCTGGATCTCAACTGTCAGGAGCAATAAGCAACATAAGATTGGATGTCGCCCATACGCCAGTACGAGTGGTTTCTCAAACGCATCAGGCGTCCATGTTTCGACTGTATCGAGTCACATCAAGCGGAAAAATTCTAACTGGCCAAATGTGCACACGTTATCGTGTGTGTAGTTGGATATGGAAGAGGGTTACGGGGCCAGTGGCTGTACCTGCATAGATGGAGGAAGTGAACAGAACTTAGAGCAAACTATAGAAACTACGTGGCCGGTGATACGGAGAATGATAGAATAGGATAACGACTACGGTTGACAGTGATCTACTAAAGACTGTAGTGTGATCGGATAACCTCATTTGCTCCGGCTAACTTAACTGGCTTACTCTACTGCTCCGCGAACAATGAAAGATATGAATGGAATAGTTTGTTTAGCCTAACTGGGCACTTAAGCATTTCTGCTAACGAACTCGTCATTTCGGTCGTGCTGAACTGAAGGAAGGGACAAGAGCATCACAAAATTATTACAACGTTTCTGCACAGGGAATGGACGGAGAAGAAACCGAGGTAGGTTTGTTTTAGTGAGGTTAGTTGGAACGCTTATAACTGTATTTTTATCTTCTCTCATTGTTAATCACAACTGATAGAGATCGAATTAACCAAAATTCAGTTCCTTGTTGACCAGACTGGAAACAAATACAAGATAACCGGAACAAATAAACAAAGAAGCCGATAGCATTGAAGAAGTATTAAAAGTGGTCTGACAATTGTAAACACATCGATTCGCACATGCCTAGGATTTGGCGCATCGAAACTGGACAAGGAATTCGCTCTCGGGTTTTGGAACCTCCCTACCTCGAAACCAACAGCTATATTTCGGATTACAATACATCATTTGTATCCGATGAACAACTTGCTGACGAAGCAACTGAAAAATTAAGCACATGTGCATCTCTCAGTCCACAATGATCGTCTTGTGGTGCCTTAGCTAATCCAGTAGTCAATCTCAACAATCACTTGAATAATGGTTTACTTGTGATCGAATGAGTCTAGTAAATAATTCCCTTAATCAACGAAGTTGTCGGTGGAACTCGTGGGTACGTCACGAACAGTTGTTCCCATATACCTGGACTCACCACTTTCAAACAATGCCATAGAACAACAACACGTAAGAGTGAAAGGGCTAAAATTCAAACGAATACCAGTTTCTACTGTGCATAAAAGAAATTCAGTCCTAGCCACAATGTAGGACCAAACCAATTTCATCTATAGTTATTTACCCATGATATAGAATCTTTTAACATGCCACTCGAGCGGAGATACTTCGCCAGTTAAATGCACTACTTGATGTCTATTCAGTAGATAAAAAGCTTCCCGAAAGCGCATGGCTAGAAAGTCCATCTGAATGCGAAGGCTGCGATCAACTGTGAGTGACACTCAACTTGACAATAGAACTAACAGTCGGTGTGTAGCATCACAGCTGGCAGCAGTGTCAGCGGGTGACACTAATGCAAAGTTGCTATGTAACTTCCTGTGAAAAAGGGAACGACATAATATACAAAGCCCTATGCCAAAGTCAAACGGCAAACAACAGATTACTCAAACTTCACAAACAAACAGATGCGCTTCAAATGAGAGTGAAGCGACATCGGTAACATTGTCACTCACATTCCCCTGCTTCTCTCTAGTGTCCCTTCAGTCAAACAACGGCAACATTCACGTCACTAAACCTGATTGGGTGCTACCTCTTCCAGAGGCTACAACTGCCGATTCTGTAAGACAAAAACTTCCTCCTGGGAAAGGAACCCGGCCTGTATTGATCAACCCACTAATGACCGTCCGCACTTCTTTGTGCCAATTTATCGTTTGTCAACATTGAACCTGGCACCAGTCGGCTGCGTCATCATCAAAGGGCGCTTGATGTGACAAACGACTAATTGATATCCATTAGTGTGCAAGCTAAATAATATAAAGAAGTGAGAGGTCGAACTGTTTGACCCTAGCTGCCAAGTGCCTGATAAAAGAGACTGCCAGAAAGCGGAAGGAATATCCAAGATAAGGTAAGCTAATCCTGTACTTCTTTCAACCGCTAAGGTGGCACCATGCTAGTAATACATATAATGAGATTGGATTGGAGAGGTTTTTTTTTAATGGAGAAGGTTCAGCTAGTGTTCGCGCACAAACTGCTACAGACGGAATTATGGTCAAACCGGCGTCAACGCTATCTGGCGTTGTGGTTAACACGCTAGTCTAACAAGCACGAGAATCAGAGTGCAAACTCTCATCCGAACAACGATATGCACTACTGATGAAATTTAATGAGAGCGAAACTGGAGTCTAGTGCTTCCTTTCGAAGTGGGCTGGCCGAAAGGCTTATCAGAATGCGAAGGCTGTGATCAAGTGTGGGTGGTGTTCAATTTTAAAATTGTGAGACTGAAAATGATAAAGGAGCAATCAAAGAAACGATGCGACCGGAATTTCCTAGGAGCGCCGAAAATTTCAAGAGATTCAAGTTGATTGTAAAAATAGATTGGCAATCTGACGAAACATAAGACTGGCCTCACAGATGGTTGCAAACGAGGTTCAACGATTCGGATAGGGAAAATAATGGGTTGAGAAAAATGACTGCAAAAGTGACTCCAATGTATGTTCTTAGTAAGTAGACTGATTGCACGCACGCACGATAAAATGGAACGTCAGCTGCTTGATACAACTGATAAAACCGATTAGAGTAATATAGGCCCAGTTGATGAAGTTGGTCAATTGGTTCATAATATACACACAACTCGTGTGAAATCAATGAGAAGGTTAAACTAGTGAATACGTGTTACGACAGGATTTCCCAGTGCATTATCAGCTGGGTCAGTTGCAATTGACCAAACCAAGAACAGTATAATGTAGTAATGGATAGATCCAGCACGATCAACAGGTAATGAAAAGATCCTTGAGATACAGTCGAGAGGAGTACTTCTTTCAAATCATGTTAGGGGGTTAGATTACAAACTACGGTACATCAACGAGGCAAATGTCTAGTTATAATCCTCATTCCCTCTTGTATAGAAGATATGCGAGTCACAGCACATCTGCCTCAAGATAAGAATAGGAGGAATACCTTGTCACAGCGAGATTAAACCTTGAAATGATGTGATGGCTTACGCATCTTGATGATTCGTCGAACTAAACCCGACGGTATGATGAGTACACCGACCATCACTCACGCCAGAAAAGCCAACAAACATAGGTCTTGAAACAATTAGTTCCCTTGAACAGTTTGAACAAAGCAGTTAGAACTCGAACACTGGT
>LUCH01000313.1:8886-32118 GCA_013368495.1 Paragonimus heterotremus | reverse complement strand
CTTGCATCTACCAGTGTTCGAGTTCTAACTGCTTTGTTCAAACATAGGTCTGGTCCTATTCCCGAGATTAAGGATTAACAGGCTGGCATCTTTCCTAGGAAAAAGTGGTATTAGTTCTAGTACATTGCTACCCACCCTCTGCACTGCGTTACAGACTTCGGCTGAGAACCTTAATCGCTCTCTTGTCTAGGTTTGGGCGTCCTGACAGTAACTCGTTCTACAATCAACCAGGAATATTCGCAACACTACCAATCGCATACTGCATCGGTTGCCTTGTAGTACAAATTGAGTGCCACTGTCTGCTGCGCACGGAAGAGTAGATAGACGAAAACGATATTATTGTCCCCCTCCACCGCCGATTTATTCAATTTAGCTCTCAGGTTCCTCCTGGCCCCAATTCCTAGTAATTGTTCTATAAATCCCACAACAAATAGTAACACTGTCCCAACAAGTCGCATCTCTTGACACCCACCATCCCGTTTCCCTTGCCCCCACTCACGTTCAACATGCGAGACAGTGAAGGTGCTTCCAATGGTCGTACTCCGAAACAGATGAAATATGAGGTCATCCTCGCACGGGCGTTGGACTCGTTAACTGTCGACGTCCGTTGCACTTTAGAAACCAGAATGCAGGATGGCAGTTAACGCATAAAACTGACAGCAACTGCTCGATATTGATTGTACACTTCGGGTGACTGCAAGATCACGGCTACCGGTCAGGCTAGAACAGGTATGTTTCTCAGCACGACGGTTGCAGCTGCAATGGTAGACCGGATTCCCGTTAAAAGTAGACTCTACGTCATTCAGCTTAACAGGTCCCATCAAGATCATCCGTGGACGCCGAATCTTCAGAAACTTTTCATTGTATCTGTACCAACTGACTGAAGTGAGATCATTATCAAGAGCATATGGTTTTGACATAGTCCTTCTGACAGGAAGTATGAACGTCCAGGTTGGTCGTCTTGCTGAAAATGAATTTCTGTTAGAGGTCAGATTTATGCTGAAGTCAAATCGTTAGGATAATTGTAGATGGCAGTTGCAACAGTGAGCTGAGCACAGGCTATTTCTAGCTAACACTTGTTTTAGATAACGTACGTGTCATGG
This sequence comes from Paragonimus heterotremus, assembly GCA_013368495.1. Taxonomy (NCBI): domain Eukaryota; kingdom Metazoa; phylum Platyhelminthes; class Trematoda; order Plagiorchiida; family Troglotrematidae; genus Paragonimus; species Paragonimus heterotremus. The sequence continues at coordinate 31,015 of LUCH01000313.1, read as the reverse complement.
TTATATCTGGCGCCCTCCTTCTCCGAATAAGACCTGGTCTCAGATAGACTACATAACTGTTAGTTATAGATGGTGAGGCTCCATTCAGAACCATCGTTCTTAGTGGAGCATATACTTGGATTCAGATCAAGTGTTGGTACGCTGCCGTTTTATTTTTACTTTTACTGGCCAATAACCCCACCGACTGCAACGGTTGGCTGTTGAGAAACTGGCTACCTCGTCGGTAATGCATAACAAACTACTCTAGAATAAAAGTTTAGCAGTCCAAACCCCGAAGAACCTAACAGGCGTTAGACCCAAATCTCAAAGATAGTTCATGAATCAGGTACTGTAGCACGCGGCATGATGGATTCGTAGGAGGCAGATGCGTAGTCGGATTGTCGACCGTGACGGTTGGCTAACGGAGAAAGTTAACGAAATAGAAACTGCTTTTGTTCCAGAGAACACCAAGGAACTTTTTCCGGTCCAGAACGTCCGTTGGTCAATGACGTTATCAGACAGACAGACGGTACATTCAGCAAGAACAGATTCGGAAAGATTACGTTGTTGGGCAGTACATTTTGAGGACGAAGCTCTAGTAGGCGAACCTAGAAATATCTACTAAAACTAGGGTCCGCTACTGCAATTAGGCTGCTGGCCTGAAAGACGTTCTCTCAACACTTCAAAGATGGCAGGGGAAGGGTTAGTAGCGGCTTTGACTCAGTTGTTTCAACCAATGTGGACGATGGAGAACATTTCTCTATGCTGGACTCACCCGATAATGGCTCCCATATTCAAGAAACGGGTCCGGGGCTTTTGCAAAAACCATAGGGAGATTAGCCTACCCTCAGTCACAACAGCGGTTCTGGCCTCCACTATGATTTGTCGACCCAAAGCAGCTCGGGGGCAGACATAAGGAAAGAACAGGTACGGTTTCACTTTAGGCGGAGATACATTGACCAAATTTTCACTCCTCGCCAAATTCTAGAGCAGCGTCATGTGTACCATCAACTAACAAACGTCGTTTTTCTCAGCCACAAACAGGCGTTCGATCTAAGCCTTGAGTAGCATAAATGCAAGGGCATGCCGAACAAATGTGTGGACTTACTGTCGGTGCCTCATTCTCATACTTTGGTTCAGGTTGGAGTCAACGGCGTATGCCGAGACCATCCACTTGTACTAATTTTGTTCAACTTTTTCAGATAAAATAATGGAGGACTCTGTGGCACTCACGAACTGTCAGTATGGACCTCTCAGCTGGTGAGAGACAGACTGACTTTGTCCATGCTGACAACAAGGTATTCGAAAATTTTCAAACAGCACAGACAATGCTAGACGCAATTTCGCACTCTCTGCCTAACAGTGCAGATTGAAACTCGCAATCTTAAAATGCAGTGTTTTTGCAAGACTACTGTGGCTACGTAGACTCACGGTTGGATGGTGAATTTATGAAGATTGTTAACCAGTTTGTGTACCTGGGAAGCCGCAGCGGTGAAGAATGAAACAAAAGCTCGTATCTACATATCCAAGGTGGTGTTCTCTAACCTAGGACACCTCCAGCGAGATAGACACCTCTCCAAAGCTTAAGGGTCGCGTATATAAAGCGAATATAAGGATTATGCTACCTAATGGTTGCAAAACCTAGCTGCTTAGGATATACGTAAACTTTCTTCAGGTATCTGACAACCCATATTTGTATTTGAGCGGTGGATTAGGGTGTTGTCAACCGGTAAACAACGAAGAGCGTAAGAAGCGCGTATAAAGTAGAATGCCTTTGATGAAACTTCCGGTATGCGCAGAATAAGATGGTTAGGCCAGGTGGTAAGGATGGCATCTAGCTGTCGGTCACATCGAACACTTATTGTCGATGCCGCGACGGACTGAATTAAGGTGCGGGATATGCAGATGATAACTTGGCGCAGGTAAACGGGGTCTTTCACCAAAAGATTAACCACTATAGATAGGGCTCATCTCCCGAGCTGGGACTCTCGCAACTCATAGAGTCCGCGTCTACGTTCGTTAGGAAAGATGGTGGCTAGTGAAGTACAGTGGAGTGGATACTGTCACCAGTTATCTGAGTTGTTTGTGAGGTAATTGTACATACTTATGAAGAACAATGAAAGCCGTAAGAAAGCTGCCTGGTTGACGAAGGCCTTACTTTCATTTCTAGCTCAGCTGTTTGTTTGCAAGATGTAGACACCATGATGTTGAGCGTTCGAGTACGGCCTTAATTGACTTCAATAGCTATGCTCTCTCGTTCCCCCTTCTTTATACTTTTCTCAACTAGAGCTTGCTTTTTTCTTCATGGTTGTATGTCAAGTAAGCAAACCGTTACTATACTGTCATCTCTGATGGTGATGAATGCAAACATCATTTGTAATGGAACCCATGATGGAAAAATTCTAGTCTCGGACACTGGCTGCTACAACACGCATATCGTCCTCGGGAGTCGTTACAATCTAAGTGCGAGTAAGCTCATTAGGATTAAGTGCTTGTGTGTTACAAGCCTCTGTGAGGAGAATACTTCGAAAAAAGTCACGCGATCCCTTAGCTGTGAAGGAATTGATTTTCCATAAAGCGAGATGCGATATCCCCGGGGACAAAATGATCAATCGAAGGAACCAAACAGGATTTCCCTGGGTACTGTACCCAAAGACATTTGTGAATACGAGTGCACTATAAAAAGCAATAAGCTGTATGAGAATGGTAGCTATTCACATTAAGAGACACTAAGCATGGTGATCATCAAACGTAGTTGCCAATATGAATAACCCTAGCATATTTAACATACGCCAATACATATACTCCATACTCAGCATGATTGGGTTTCAGTGCATAATGACTGCAAAAACGTAGGTAACCAACATCGAAGCAGCACTTAACACTGACACAAGTCACAGCAACAGAAGTGCCACTGAGATCGATTCCCAGCCATCTGTGGACGACGTTAGTCACCAGTGAGTGCAATCCTTTGGGCCTCAGTCATAAAGTCGATAATGCCCTGTATCAATCTTCATCCCCAGAACTCACTTCGCGTATGGCCATTTTCATTCCAACCTAAGTCGTGCGTGGTAAGATATAGGGGGCAAGAGTATTCGTAAAACTTGTCCGAGACATCGAAGGTACTCTGTATAGTGAGAGCCAAAATGTCAGACTAATTTATGCCAAAAGCAAAGGGGTCAATCGCATGGTTGCTTAACCGATGCTCCCTACATAAAAAGGAAACGTTAAAGTCACATATGATAGAAAACATACAGAACTCAACCATATTAATAACGAAGTGGCTAAGCCCCACACCTGTGCACAAAAATCACTCCCACTGGGGAAAAGTATGTTCTCTGGTATTTCGCAAAATAATAATGATACCAGAACTATGAACGGCAGAATTTGACCGAGAAGTGGACGATTCGAATGTTAGTCATATCAGACAGATCATCCCAAATGTTATAATGTCTTGTTAGCTGCATGGCTTGAAGCCAATGTCTTCATAGAACAAACTTCGTTGTAGGCACGACGACCTCTATCCACTGGTCTACTAAGCATGTTACCTTGATATTGTCCCGGTTAGTTCACCAGTTTGCAAGGCAAACAAGCCACAAAACAACATTAACATCCTATCTCTTCAAAATGATAGTCGGTGACCACAGAGAGGTTTGACAAAGTTACAATCCCATCAGTGCATGGATGTTGTTAAGCCGGTGGGTATAGAAGCGCCATCATGTGTTTAAACTGTGGCTATTCACGTTACCGTCAAGGTGATTGTGTATGTCTGTGACCTGAATGAGTAGAGGGGAATGAGCAGACTTTCAAAATGCCCACAAATTCGTTCAGGTTTACATCGAACACGAAGTGTGCAAGTGAGACTACAAGCGATGTAGCACAAACCACTTGTGACAATGCATTTTTGCTGGCTTCATTTGACTTCGGTCATTGTGATAAGGTCAACTGGATTTGGATGTCATTAAGTTACATTACTGCACCACCAGTAGATCAGTTGAGAAACGTGATGAGAACCGAGTCGAAACTACAGTGAGTTTGGAAACGACACTGACAAACATGACGCGATCAGCAGAGAACTTGATTTGAAAACCATAGGGTTATGTGATTAACGGGGAATTCACCGAAATAAATGATTGTCTACCAAAGTTATAACGGTGTGCTAAACGACCCTAGCCTACAACGAATTGTGAGACAAGACAGTGGGATGGAGATGGTATGTACTTTGCAATCACAGTCGACCACTTGCGTTTCCTCCCGGACCAACGTATCTGCTGTAGCTTAAGAGACAAGGACGATTGTTTAAAGGTCGAGATTGACTGTTTAGGAACTAAAAGCGATCATTTAATAGCTTTGGGTTCGTAAATGACCACCCAACGATTGTATGTAAGGGGAAATAATACGGAATGACAGGGAAGTGGGATGAATTATACGTGCAATTCGTGAACTTTTTAGCAAAGGATACTGTCCCATAAACCGAGTCTTGCCATCAAAAGAACGAATTAGAACGAATGAGATTAGAGCAACGCTGAAAACATCTGTCAATAGCTACTAGCATTTGACGGCTGACTAAATAAATTGAAATGGTATAGCAAAAATGTCGTGAGTAAACGAGCTGCAAACAAACCATTTCAGCTGTGTATGGCATTCGGACTTTTCTCCATCACAGGATTCTGGACAGTTTTCGGATATGACGGTGCTACCTGGTGATGCAGACACTGAAAGAGGTGTCAGATTAGCATCCAGACGTGGCCGTTTTGCTTCGGACCGATGAAAGACGATACTGAAAAGATGAAGTAGAAGCAAGGCTATTTCAACTAAATTTATAGCATTTACACAATTACACGACGTATAACATTCAAATAAACTGAATATAGTCGGACAGTTTAGGCCTAAAATGGATAGTTGACATAACTGTAAATCAAACTTGTGACGGTATGCTTGATAGGCAGTGACTTAACTAGAAAGTTATCTCGAAGAATTAATATGAAGTGACCTTGTGATTGTGGGTGGGAACGATTAGACGAATTAGGTATAACACTGAAAAAATACTGAAATAACATTTCGCGTTCAAGCGGGTTCCGGTAGATTAACTTCAGGTTCAGTCATTGACAAACCGAACAGTGGTTGGAAGAGGCTCCTGAGACCGAAATGAAACGTCACAAATAAACACAATTACCAACTGTTTACAGGTTGCGTTCCGTTTACGTTTGCCAGTTTGGTAATCAACAAGTCAGAGTTTAAGGGATATGTGCACCCAAGTTTAATGTAACGCAAGACAGACGAGCGGCAACGGCCAACTCATAAGGCCAATAACCGGCGTCACCACCTTCAATCCAACAACACGAATTCGTTTATAGAAATCTAACGCCCTCAATAACCATGAGGTGTGGCTAGAGAAACAAGTTCCGAATTGAAAATCGATAAATAACGGTACAACTCATGTACCTCATTTGTCGCGTCGATATGTGAAGCGTCGAATTTCACGTGGACTGAAGAAAAAGTGGTTTACATTCAACCCCGACACAAAGAGCTCAGTAATCGAATTGACAACCATTAAGCTACAGGCGTTTGATTCATTCAACGCTATCAAACAAAAACGCTGCGTGCCCAAACTACTACTAGTACATCGCGCTTGAATAGTCCAGCACTGAACCTATCTGTAATTCGATACTATAGCCGACTCTGAAATGATCAACCACAAAAAGTTACTGTCTTGACGACAAAGGAGTGTGAGACTTTTACTACAATCAACTGTATATCCTTTAATCCTTTCACAAACAACAGTACGAGAGCTTCTTCTAGGGGAAAGCATTTATAGAGAGAGCAATATATCCATTACAAAGAGGTTCAACTAAATATACGCTAGAGTAGTTAGTAGGAAAAACCGTCCAACCACACTCTATTTGAATTCATCACAGACTATCGTGTGTGGTCCGTCGGCCTTACTTTCACTTACAGCTCGGTTGTTTGTTTGCAAGGTGTAGGCGCTTTGATGTTGTATGTTTGAATAGAGACGTAGCTATTTTTAGTGACTAGGTCCCCTTCCTTCTCTCTTTTTTCTTCTCCATCCCTAAACAGGGTTTGTTTCTTCTTCTTCATGGTTATGTGGCAGTTAAGCATCGGTGTGAACCACTGATGTATTGCTGTCTATGATGATGGTCGGTCATTGCAGACAGATGACACTGCCGACTACTTGATCAGACACAAGACGTTAACACTGGTAACTAATTCAGATTATCTTGGAACAGCGTCAAGTTCTATATCATTTAACGTCTTCACTTCTTGTCGTGAAAAAAGGACAATAGTCTAGTTGGGTATTCCAATCAAAAAGCTTGAGCATCTTGCAACCCCAGCTTACCATCATATCTTTGTCTACTCTTGTTTTCATTGAATAGAACATTCGTCAGCTTTTACAGAATAAACATATAAATAAGGTGACGGATTCCGACACAGACCTCTCCTACTTTGTTGTGAAAATGTACACCTGACTCAGCATCTTCCAAATCTCGTTCCATTCGTTTGTTGAACGTCTCTAGTGGAGGAGCATCAGTCTAGAGTATGAAAATCCTTCACATTCAAATAGATCACAGTAGTCCATTCATAACGTCAATTGACCGCTAAACATACGGTCGTGGGTTCCAGCACTGTTGCCGCGATTACCCCTCTTCAGATTACTACAGTGTGACAGTATCCAGCTAACATATGACCGTGACATCACAACCAACCCCCTGTAATGTACAAGTTGTAAATTCGACTCGACCTTTTCGTTTATAACCCTCAGACAATTTGCTAAAAATTACAGAGTTACACTTGGAAAGCAATGAACCACCCGGAGATAACTGGTGTGGATCTGTAAGTCAACGCACGACGAGCGATAACTTCGGTTGTGTTTCTCCAGTATGATAATCTACTACAAACCCATTGAGGAAAAAGGAAGTTGTCCCAGTCGCTCTCAGACATGTCTGAGTCTGGTATCCAGCTTTGTTGGCCAGGTTACTCATGTAAGGAACGACCCGATTACTCACAACGAAAGAGTTACTTCTCAGAAAAAGTAATTTACGATGTCCTGTTCTTTCCCCCACGTTGTTGTTGCTCATCAGCTACATCTCTCCATTCTCTTACGGTTCCCACATTTCTCCGCTGATACTGTGACCATTCATTGTTCCAACGAGTACACTAACCAACATGCTGTATTTGAGCAGTTCTCAGCAACTGGAACATGGACGAATATCCATATGTTAGATAAGGTGCCATGAATTTCAAATTGAGATCTCCAAATGCAGCAAGTTTTAACTGTTTTACATCAATCCGTATATTTTTTTAATTACAGTTTCCTACAAATTCTGCTTAGCGTTCCGCAAACGCGTCAACAATGGACCATTCGTCACTTTTGATCTGCAATCATCAACTTACTACAGAATCGTCACCTGTCTTCCGGAAGCATCCAAACAGACCTTTTTCCCCAGTTCTCTTAACCACCCCGCGCGTTAAGGGTGGCGCTGACATGCAGTAGCTCTGAGCTTCATTCTCCCTCAAACAGAAGAATCCCGACTAAAGTGAGTAGCTTGTAAGCACAGAGTTGTGGGTGACGATTAGCAAGAAGGTTAGCGGAGCATTCATAATCTCAAACAACTGACAGCCTCCATAACGCCCTACAAAAAGGAACGACACTCTAGGATCCTCATAATGATAAACGTCTGACAAGTAGTAATAACTTCAACCGATCCACTGAAGCGTACTGCTAGTCAGAATGTGTTGGTTCAACTTCGTTTGGAGTTCTGTCTATAAACGACTTCAGATAAAATCATACATTGAATAAGAAATACAGAAAGTGGATGTGAAGCCTACCCAACAAATACGTTATTCAGACCACAGGTAGAATTACATAAGATGTACTCTGTAAGGACATTTCGCCCGACTTCATCGGTTACAATATACGGACTATGATCAATAAGCATGCATTAATTCAAATAAGCGTAACCGGTGAGATCGGTCGAAATGTTTCTGCAGAGCACATCTTACGTAATCCTACTTGTGTGTTCTTAATTCATCCGGTGACATAACTGCTTTGAATGCATTGGAGAAGAAAGTGGTCCTAGTCAGTACAGCTATTAGGGCTGAATCAAAATACTTTAACACTGCCAATATAGTAGAATGGCGTCCTCTAGATGAGGAACATACGGTTAGTTAAAATGTTGAGATGTACGCTAGTGGGGCGATCGACTAGGTCACTGATTCCTGGTACTCATAAACATAACGAACAGACAAGTGTTTAACATCTCTAAATGTAATGGTTGTTAGCAGAATGAAGTCGAATATCACAAACATCTTTGCAACAAATATAGGGACAAGAAACCCTCTCAGAAATCAGGTTCTAAACAAGAAAGTGAAATAAGGAACGACGATAATCCGACATTGAGATTGCATTCAGTGTTTCATTAAAAATGATGCGGTCGGCTTATCACATAGGCACAAAATGATCCCCTCTGAACAAGACCACATCAATAGGACGTGGTCTGACTAAGCGACAAATGTAAATAAAATGCAGCGTGAGTGCCTGACTGTCTAATCTCCACAAGTAGACTCTTCCGAAATAGATCTCGATCCGTTTTCCGAATGACTTAGCTATGCATAACAAAAGACCACATATCACGCCTCATTAACCAATTCATTCTTGCTTTCTAATGCCTCTCCGACAGAGATGGTACAAGAACGAGGCTCCTAGAGAGTGCCATCGCAATGTGCTCAAGAATGGGAGTGGATCAGTAAGCTCACCCAGAATATGGTCAGAAGTGAAGTTTCTACTTGGATGTTCACAGAAAGTAAATCTTTGCTAATGGATATTTTAGGTCAGCCACTTTTACGGAGACGTTCGAAATAGCTATGCTTCTCTAAAGGTGTTATTAACAAAAACAGTTTTCTTCTCAACAGTTAATGATTTGCATTCCATTCTGTCTCTCTCCTGCACACCGTATGCCCCCGAGTTGCCAAAATTGATTGCGTTGTCATCATCACTACTGCATAACGGAAAATAAGCCGAAACCGACAGATGGGATTCTGTTAGATATGGGTTGTGTAAACACCATACAGTACGACTGCGCGTGGGATGAATCACTTGATACGTGCATGATGGGCTGAGCACACCAGTCCGACTAAAAATTGAGGGCAATCTCCGGTAGTTTACGACTTTTATCCATTTCCATTTGGTCCATCGGTTTTAAGGAAAATGTTGTGTTGTTTCGGTGTGCACATTCGACATTTGAATGTATGCACACAAAAAAGCCACTGTATAAATGCTTACCGTTTAGAACCCGAGACAGATCTGTCAAAGGAACCAGATGGAGGAAGAGTGGGGCCGAGTTCCGGTCCAAGTGTCAGAGCCAGACGTTTCAGTTCACCCACACTTATAGCAGTAGTTGTTTTAGGTACGTCAGGAAGTGATTGTCCATTTAGCTTGGTTTTCCATTCGCCAGGAATCCGTTTGGTATAATTACAGGTTTTGGTCCGTAAGCACCGGGGCACAAACGACGATAGGTTCAACAGTGAGGATTGGATCTCATCCGACTTGAGACGCTGCTCTCGAACGCTTAATTCAGGAGCGTCAGTAGAGGGTGCATCTTTCAAAAGCGGATCACGATAGGGCTGCCAGCTCAAAGCTTGTAGCACAGGAACCGGGACGGGTAATCTGGATTAAACATAAGTAGGCGTAATCCATGAAAGTATCACACACAAACAAATAGTCAGTGACAAGTAACTACCGTTCCACATCATAACCACAAATATACATAATCAAACAGGCAAAGCCGGCGGTTTTTGCGACACAGCAGCCAACAGGGAAAACGGGTTAACAAACACTCAAAGTAATGCAAAATGGATTCTTTTTTAAGTTCGCACAGAACAGTGCAATTAATCTCGAAAACGACACACAGCTGACAAGACCTCCAACCGACACCAGATATGGTCTTTCGAGTTTTGATCAACGTCGCCATACTGAAACAATCTTTTGAATTGCGAATTCATGCATGGTGCAGTAGATATAAGTAGAGAAAAAACGTGTCAGCGAAATCGTGGCCTCCAAAAAATACACAAAGACAATCGTGGTCGAATAAGAGGAAAGCTCAATTTTGTCTGCCCACAATTGTGCACACGTTACGCTGGCATTTGAACTTTCACATCAGATCTCAGGGCAGTAGGGGACTGTCAACTAAAGCGCGCGGTATTAATTTGTTGCTGACATCCAGGCTCGTTTTTGCATACAGCACGTTGGGGCATTTTGTGTGTGATCACAAAACTCCTTCCGTTTGGTTTGTTACTGTCCCCAGAAACGCGTGTAGGGGATGGTATGTCAAGCCCAGTCGAGTCAAGATCAAGCTAGATTAACTACCTCAAGGTTATTTGAGAATTATTAGTAACATGCAACTGTTCACGCAATCGATATGTTCATGCGACGGAAATGAAAAATGCGGAAGGAGAAAACTGCAACAGTCTTGCTCAACGGATTTAGTGAGAAAATTTGAAAACACCGAAGTAAGAGAAAAATTGAACTGGAAGGTCTGTTAAAGGAAAGTTGAGAGGTTAGGTATGAAAATGACAATTTGCGTTGTTTCTGGAGGCTTGGACGATGTGTGCCGCCACATCTGAATCGAGTGTCCTTCGAAGACCAAAGCATCTTGAAACCGAGAAAGTGCAGTGCTTTCGAAGTCTTCGCCATTATCGGCAATTCATTTGCAAGTTCAAAGATAGCGTAGAACAAAAAATGCAAGATAGCCAAAAACTGTCATACTCAATTCAACACTGCGATCGAACAGCTAGGTTGATGTACGAAGGAAGCGTCGTTCAAGTCCATGAAAGGGATTAAAAGGCCGCCGGAAAAATACTCAAGGAACCGTTCAGTTAGAAATTCATAGTTCTCAGCATGCAGTAGCACGTTCCAACGACGAGACCAACGACGCGACAGCATTACTCGACTTGTCTTAGGAAGTACGAACCTGCCCAGTGGCGTGGTGACAGTTAGCGTTTGGATTGGATTTGAGCGCAGATGTCACGCTTAAAACGACCGTCAACAAATTGTCTTCACACGTCAAGAGGATGTTGAAAACATCCGCAAAAGTGGCAGTAGGCCGATCCTTCAATACGTGATCGAGTTTATAAATGATTGAGTGCTAATCACTAACACTGATAAAAACATCGATGAGCAAAGTCGTGCAACTACCTGACGTGTTGGAGCCAGGTGTAAAACCTCAAATCTGACATATCTAATTATTCCACTTCCCTCGTGAACCTAATCCGACATTTCGCCACGTGAGTTGTAATCTACGATGCGTTCCAAACCCTCTAGAAATGCTGACGAATGAACAGCTGGGCCGTTCGGAATATAAAAAAAACGACCCCACCCATATTTGAAAGCGGACCACTCAACACAGGAGCACAGGTAATGCACGGGGAGAGGTTGTAGCAGTCGTTCTCATCAGTCGGTATATGCGCGTGTCACAGAACAGTTCGACTCTACTGCATCACCGTTTGAGTGCTTAAGCCGTATTGCTTGATATTGCTTCCGAAGGTTCAACGGCACTCAGCACAAATCCATCGAATGCGAAATCTACGTAACATTCAGTCGAGACACTAACAATTTGGATCTCAGCTCGGAAACCAGTTGATCTTCGACGAGTTTGCACGAAGAATAAACTTGCACGGGTAATAAGACGTTGTGATTTATTTTGGCTGCAACAGAATATCCAAGGGCAGACTGTCTCCAACTCAGGCTCAAGGCATCAGTTCTTGTCTCTAAAGTGCCAGCCTCACTTGGTCGATGAAACCGCTCCCGCATTTCACAGAACTGTTCTTAGAAGTAAGCTGCCCAGTTGTAGCGTCTGAAATGAGCAAATTTTATGGCATCGTCAGCCAGAGCCGTTGAAGTTTTATAGAAATGTAACGACTCAAACCCATTGGGTAAAATAACGGTAAGGAAGTGATTCCAAGAAACCCTGTGGTAAACTAACGTTCCTTGGTTGGATGAGGCTAAGGCCGTTGATCGGAAAGATTTCTTTCAACTCAATAGTGGACTGCCACACATTCGAACGTTTTACAAGCGTCAATTTGATGAAAACCGAACGCGACTCGTCAATGGACAACGGGCGTGTGACTGTCGATGGTAGGGTGAAGTAAACTAATCGGTTAATAGGCAGTCACTAAGAATTAGCCCTGTCATGGAAAGACGCCTCCTGGTTACATAACCAAAATCCCAACAGTCCTTGAAGAAAACAACAATGGACTCGCTCGTGTTACGCATAAAATATGCTCAGGTGATGTAACAGCATATGCAGGATGATCGAGCCGAAAGCACTATAGATGTGAACCTTGTCCTCGTCTGCACGTGGAACCCACTTCATCCTATGTTGAAATTTACCAAAACTGGTGAACTAACAATGGTTTCTGATTGCGCCAACGAATTTGATAGTGTTTCGTAAAACAGCAAATTACCTACGAGATGCTGGGGATAGTCTGATAATCAATGAACTGTGATCTCAGAAATTGAAGCCAATTCCACAAAATTCGCGTCCAAATAGAAGGACACAACGCTCTCAGTTTTCTTTGGTAGCCAAATGGTGGTCTCGGTAAACTACCAGAGGCATATCGAGTGTGTCAGCGTACTTGAAGGTACTTCGTCCTTTAGTTGTGCATCCCTCGCTCTGCAACGTACAACGGAATACAACAAACCTTGGTCCAAACCAGAAGCTATATATCTAGCAGCGTGCTGTTTTTATTTTGATGATCAACTTCTTGGCTTCTCAAATAAAGCCGACACTATTAGGATCCCGAAGGGCCCCAAAGAGCTGTTGTCGTTCGGCGGGTTCTATACTATTAAATGAACAAGCAGCGACTCTGAGATAAAGACTTCGCTCAGTTCGGCTGAAATTTGGAGATGGTTCCGAGAACAGTGAGTACTGCATCGAACACTTGGAACAAAGTGGGACCTCGACAAAGATAACTAGTGAATATTGATGCTTAATACTCCCATTCAACAGACGACAGTGTGCAAGGCTAGCATCCGTCGCGGCCCTCTTGGCTTCATAACATTTGCTTCGCTATCCGCAAAGCCAACGCTTCGGCAGTTACATAGGGAAAAATGAACTTGGATGACGTTCATCCGGCCACATATCAAAACCGATTATAGGAGTGGATTGCTCATTCACAGAAATGTGCCACAACTCGGTTCTAAAACGCATCTGCATGATGTTTAGTCCTACCTTATCTAATCAACTGCACATTTTCTGTTATGCTTGTGGAAACGGTTAGAGGACCACGACTCACGTAGGAATAATCGACCATACAGACTTAACTCATGTGCAATTCTCCCATTGGAAGGCAAAAGTTGAGTGTTTGAAATCAAAACGGTTTGTCGAATAGAACTTGCAACTAGCCCTTTGGATGTGAAGATGTGGCATGCCAGAGGAAACGAGATAAAGATCCTGATAAGTCAAGCGATTACTTAAGCTGGCTCATTCATTGTTCTACAGAACACTGAGAATAATATAACACGCTTTCCACCGTGGATTTGGATTCAAGAAAGCTCTGAGGAAGCGTTAAGCGGAGGTCAACCCTCAGACTTCACAGGTCAACCCGTCCGAAACTAGATGAGAACGAGTAAACAAGAACATCTGGTCTCACTGAAATCGATTAAGACAACGATTAGGAAAACCCAGTTCAAACATGTGAACACGCTATCCCAACTGAGTCACCATCGACCGTGGTTCCAATAACAAAGAGAGCATGGTTGAAACGCTCCTTCATCTGTCTTCGACAACGCTCACTGCATTAAATGACTAACAGGGTTAGGAACGGATAAGACGCAAACTATCACACTGGTTCAGCTTGGCTCATTCTGAACGGAAATGATCCGCCTGGAGCAAAACTTGAAAGTGAACGGTTCCCAATCCTAATCAAACTATATGTTTACTGATGAGTAGCAGGGGGTTCGGTTGTTATAAGCTGAATATCACTCACAACTGATCGCCGCTGTCGCATTTTCACAGACTTTCCAGTTAGCCGTTTCTTGAAAAAAGACTGACTGGAAAGTCCATGAGAGTGCGACTACTGTGATCAATTGTGAAGAATGTTCGACATATAACAAATTATGCCTGTTGAAACCTGGTCAAAGCAAGAAGCCTCTTCGGGTTAGGGGTAAACTTCAGTTCGCGTTTGAGAATCTTAATATCCTATTATCTTCCGTTTAAAGCATTTTGTGACTAACCCCATCACCACATCGGTGCGCTCTCAGAATGGCTTTGTAGATGTTGAAACTTTACACTTTTGCACGAACGCTGTTCAATCCCGTAGTGCGGATCCTCTGTAAAAATTGTGGCTAAAGAATGTTTTCTTCAAAGACGATGATCTTTTCAACCACGTCAACAAACGTTGGCCCTGCGGAAGAGAGAGTCTTTCGGGAGACTCCAGTCACTAATCTGCACTAATCCGGTTTTCTCTTTGTCGGTTGCAGTTAGGTCACCAAAAAACGCTAAGATGTTTGCTTACATGTCTGAAAATTCGAGTCATCTACATCGAAGTTGCGCACTGTTTGGACACCAATATCCCCCTCTCGTACTTTCCGAAAATTCGTCGCTCGCCACGGATGCCTATGAAAACCTTATAGTGACAACTTTCGCGGAGCCGAACGATATGTGCGTCGGTCGGTGAAACCTTGGGATCAAAGCACAATTTTGACATATTTTTTTAGATGAGACCCAAGTGTGAAAAGTCAGGGCTTCGGCTGGATTCGAAGCAGCGACAGACACACCATGCCTTTACGCGGCAAGCGCTCTACCAGCTGAGCTACGAAGCCACGCCAGGAGCTCGGAAATTTCACATTTGGACTCGGTTACCCACCCGTCCCACTGTCTCATATGGAATCCACCAAATGATCCAGGGGATCGACTGCCCCGGCAGGATTTCTCGAACAGTTCATGCTGGAATCCACCAACGCCACTGTTGAGCATAGAATCATCGATCTGCCAAACTACTCATTAGTAAGACAATTTTGACATCGTTGGGGAATGGTTGCAACGGTATATTCAACTTACCCTTCCCCGCGTCGTCATCAGAGGTGATGAGGTGTATTTCACAAAAGTTATTGTTTAACATTTTTAATGTCAGAAAAGTTGCTTTTCACGTTGAGACTGAGCGCAGCTTAAACGTCTGACAGTTGTGATTGTCGAATGAACAGTTGCAATCGTAGAATAGTATAAAATCTAATTGAAGCATACTAGGTTCGTTTTGTCCGCGTGGACCTCAATGTTTAGTCATAGGTGGAAGTGTCGGGTCCCTTTTGTGACAAAAAACTAACGTTTCTGCTCGCAACTGTTATGTATAACTTGACAGGGCATTAAAACTTTCACGTCGATTTTCAAGATGAGCAAGATTCTTAGATCGGATACACGGCATCATTTTATCGTTGACATTTATGCTTGGTTTTGTGGTCATCAATCGTTGGTATATGAGTTTGATTACAAAAGTGATTCTATATTACGTCAGTTTTAGTTTTCCCCGACCCTAGGTGTGTGGGTATCGAGTGATAAGTTACGTCATCCACGGTACTTTATCGAACGAACATCGGACGAACTTAGTAAGAATAAACAAAAACTTCTAAAAAAATAAACAATCCGCCTCGAGAGACACTTACTTGGCAGGACAAGAGCCGGGAGAACTTGTCTTGATCGTCTGCTGGTCAAAAAAATGTAAATGCCTGGAACTAGAGCTGCTCGTTGATGACACGGATGTGCAACTAGCCGGTAGACGAGTCATGAAGTCGGCGCGCCGCTCCGTCCAATAACGACGAGCGTCGTCCAACGGATCACCGCTCGGTGGTGCAGCTGTATTACTTGTCATTTGCTGGATGGTAGAACCAACATCTGACGAAGAAGTGGAAACGACTGATTGCCGTAGATCAGTCGATGAATGGGGAGTAACATCGTCCAACGTTCTGCTGGCAGAAGAGTGACCAGTGTGCGACAGATTTTGGGGTTGGGAGGAACCAGCTAAGCGCTGAGTATGATCGTGCTCTAAAACAATCAAAGAATGTTCACCACCAGATTATTGTTTCATTCATTCAAACAGAGGAACGATTAGCATTTTTAGTTGTACCCATAGAGCAATGCGCTCTTTGAAAGCGAAATACATCAAAAGGTATAAGCTGTTAATTAGGGCTATGGAAAAAATAGACGGGAAGATAAAAACAAGTTCATCATAAAACAGATGATCTCGAACGTGACTAACAAAAAATAATTAATTCACCAAACTCATACCAACATATGTTTTGATCAAATTACTCAGAGATCACACTTCGTTAATCATTCTTCCTTCAAAAATGGTTATCAAAAAGTACCGTGACAATCATGGTATTATCCATTATCTCTCCTAGCGCCTTTTGATCCGAGCTCGGTAGTCCACAGTACCATTCTCTCGTCAGACAGGCAGGATATACAGTTCCTAACTTATGAGTGAGTATTTTCAATTCTGTCTGTCAGATAATTTATTGGCTACCTCGCATCTAAAGACAACGGTCTGAGGACCAGCCAGAATAAACGTCAACGTGAACGACAGGCGCAATTAGAGTAAAGCCACACAATGCTCGCGATTACGGTTTAATTCAATCGCCATTCTAAAATACGGAAATAATTACGTTACCACAAGCGCCCCCAAGTGTATTCCACACCAGCAACCTAAGATTGAAACACTGACAACGGGCTTTTATCACAACTTTTCTCAAAAAAGCACATGCCATCGACGAAATAACCAAAACAGTTTATCGGAAGATACACGATTCGATCAAAAGTGCTCACCTGCTTTCCGAGCAATACGGGCGTTATTACGACGACATAAGTGAAGCTTCACTCTGCACTCGGCAACAGTCTCATGTTCAGGGGCAAAGCATGCATGCAGATGTCCGCCATAAAAGCTAGAATCATCTAAGGAGCGTTTAGCTCGTCTGTATGAAAGTGGAAACATCAAGGATAATGCATAGATCAAGCTGTATATTAAAAAAAAAATAACTACACGTAAAGAGTAGTACGCTAACAGAACCCGTAAAAGAATACATCCACACCTTGCGCTTGAGACGGAATCAAATTTGACCAAGAACACATCGGTAAATCGCTCCTTTTCCGGGTATTCTGAAAGTTTGATCAATCTCTCAACTGTCCCGAAATGCTTGCATTTATCACGTAGAGCATGTTCAAGATCAATGGACGGTATTCCAAAAACAAGCAGATAAGTGGACTCTGTAACAATCGTATAAACCTAGAAAGAGTTAAAAAGTGTCAAGCCAAAAAACAGTAACCTTCACAGCCTTCTTCACTCGACCATCTCTATAGGCAGGCCTCGTAAAACAAGGACCGACTTTTTGATGATGAGGATAAACACGAGTAGGTGGCAACGATGGTAATCCATCAGACGAAGAGGATTGCATGAGACAGGGCTGTAAAAAAAATTCAGAATCTTTTTACAACAATAAGATATCAAAGTTCGAATTAGTAGTCAGTAAAAATTGCCAGGCGGACAAAAATGAACGAAGTTTCATCACTAATCAAATGATGCAATATGATTACCAAAAATTGGCAGTTAACTCCAGACAAAATAAGCAGCCGAATGCGTCTATCTCTTGAGATGCGATGGCACCGAACTCTTGCTCAGTTGTCAGCAATTCTCTGAAGGACAGCAATATTAAATCGATAAAAAATGATGGCAATCGCTCGCTGACTGATTACTTGTACTTACTTTGGCTGCATTATGTTCCAGTACTCGATCTGTAGAGTGCAATGGAAAAAAGGTGCACATAAACGGGATCTTAACCAATTACTTCCACATTCTAAATATCTTCACATAAAAATCCCCAAGTTTGAGGATCCATTGAGCATACTAAGCACGTTAAACGGATCTTGTAGTGGTATGCATATTAAACTGTACACACAGAGTAGTAAACCAAGGTAACACAAGGGCGTCAAAGTGAACCAATAATTGGTAACCGTTTACTATAATTAGCCACTAGGTTAGTGCATGTTACCATCGGTACAAAGGAGTTTCATCCATCTCAACGAACGCCATAAGCTCCCGGGGAGCATTTAATCCAAACGGTGTATAAAAATTCTTCAACCAGTAAAGACATACAATTCAGCCGCCTGGTAGACCACAAACAGTACACAGTAACCAATTATATATATATATATATATATATATATATATATATAATAGGAAAGTTACACACCGGTTACTGGCTCGTCAACATGTTTGTCCGTCTATCGCTCGTTTTCCTGTATTTGTGTGGCCAATGAGGTGAAGTGAGTGTCGAGGTCCATGTGTATGTTGAAAGCATTGTGAGAGAAAATTGATTCAAGGACTAGTCGTTTTTGTTTCCCTTCTTCTAATCCGATCACCTTGGCGTCCGCCAATTTGACCTCGTCACTTGTGGTTGCGCAGTGTTGCCAAAAATGTGACTTCTGGTCTGCCTGTCTCAATGCAAAGTGGTGTTGGAAGTAAACGTGTTTTCAACTGTGCCAGTTTCGCTTACATAGGCTTTGTCACAATCTAGCCAGAGAATAAAGTATATTACCCCTGCCTCTTCATTCGCTACAACAGGATCTCTGATTTTGCAAAGCTTATTTTGAAGACTGTTTGTCGGGCTGTGGGCGATTTTGAACCTAGAAGCTACTTGCAATGGCTATGAAAAGAAAGGACATTTTCACAAGGCCTGCATCATCGTCATCATAGACAGTAATACATTAGTGGTTTGCATTGGTGTTTAACTGTTAGAAGGCCTGCAGGTTCTCTGCGAACACAAAGCAGCGTCCTTCCACTTCAACTATGATATCGTCGCCGGTCGTGACTTCGACTCTACGATGTTCTATAGATGCTATCGTTCGACTCATTGTTAATGGACAAACTTTCCATGCTCTGGTCAACACGGGTAGTGAGAGCTACCTCCTCATTCATTGTTCAAAAACATAAGTGGGATGTCTTTGAATCTCAGTATCGCACCAAAATGGCCAACACTTATCTCACTAGTCACATAGTTATACACTGTTTTCTTTCAGCTTGCTTCAGAAAGAATGTGTATAAGCCCAACGAATTCTGTGTAACTCCAAATTTTTGTGTGGATGTCTTCATCGGCCATGATTCTTGGAACTTCACAAATGTGTCAAGATCCCCTTTGGGGGCTGAAAACTCCCCTTCTCACTCTGTGGTCTACCTTGTGCTCGCGTTTCGTCGCCCTCATTGTTTGACGATATCTCACGCGCCTGCAAGCCTATTGTAACGAAATCCTTGCATCATTCCCGCGACGACGAATGAATCATCTGGACTTAAATCCATCGTCGACGAAGGGTGATCGAACCATCCGGTTCACCGTGGTGTGCCTAAGTTCTCGTTATCTCCAACGAACGTCAGAAGAAAAGAATGTTGATTACAGTCAAACGATCAACTGGTTTACTTTATTGGACGCTTATCCTCTTTTAAAGACTAATGAACTAGTCAAGAAAATTGCACAATATGAGATATTCAACACTAGGTTTAAAAACGACATATCATCAGATACCATTAAAGAATGAAGACGAGTCGCACAATGTCATCGAGGCTTGTGAGAATCTGTATCAATTTCGCCGTATTCCGTTTGGCGTCACTAATGGAGTGACAGGTTTCCAACACATGATTGATGAATTCTTATTAAAAGCTTCCAGATACATTTGCATATATCGGCAGGGTATGTGGGAAAACTGCCGAGGAACATAAGAATCTGCTTAACTTTATGGAAATAATCCAAGCGTAGGGAATTACTTTTAGTGATTCCAAAGATGTTTTTTCCGAGAGGCACTGAGTTACTGGAGTACGAGGTGTCTCAAAGATATACTGAACCAGATGTTGATCGTCTCGAACCTCTTCAAAATCTAGCTCCGTCGAAAGAAAGTAAATCACGAGTTGTTGGGATGTTTTCTATTACTCCCGATGGGTTACCCGGTTTTCTGCAGATATATTCTCTGGTACATACCAGAGCATTCCCGTTAACGGCTGAAGCTCGAACCGCTGGTGAAAATCCGAAAAAGGAATTAAAACATGCGGCTGTTATTATAATTGATCCCAAGATTCCTTTGGCCGTTGAAACGAATACTTTCTATGTTACCACGGATAGTACACCTAATCAAAACGGTAAACGGGTTGCCTTCTTTTCTCGAACACTATCCAACAGTGAGAAGCACCACTCCTCAGTTGAAAAGGAACTATATGCAATAGCAGAAGCCATTCGGAAGTGCAGACTACCTCAACGGATTATACTGTCACCCGGTAACTTATCAGTGGTCAGTCGAATTCATGTTCGATCAAATAAACAAAAGAAAAGAAAAGGACGACAAAATCATGCACTAGAGGATCGAACTCTTTCCTTATCGGTATGACATCATTTATCGTCCTGGGAAAGGTAACCAAGCTGCTGATGACTATTCTCGCAGCTATTGTGGCTCCTCACAGCCGGGTCCAGATATGAAATGTCCACATGAATCATTGTACCATCCCGGTGTTATACGGCTGATGCATTTTTTGCGCCCTCGTAATCTTCCATTCTCTATAGACGAGGTACGCAGTGTTATCGATAAATGTGGTACTGGCGGTAAATTGAAATCCCGTTTCTGTCGTCCTTCTCTCAAACTTATGAAGACAACTCAACCTTTCGAGAGGTTAGGTATAGACTTAAAGGAACCGCTGCCACCAATGAGCCGCATTCGTCATCTTCTTACTGCGATCAATGAGTAGTCTCAAGTTCCCATTGCTATCGCCTTCCCTGACAGGTCTTCCCAAACAACCATGTACTGCCTGTGTCAATTGTTTTCTGTCTCTGGAACACCGTCGTCAATACAGAGATAAAGGAGCAGCTTTCTTATCAGCAGATCGCCGGACATTTCTTCTGGAAAATGGTGTAGTATCTAGTCGTACCACTGCTTACAACGCACAGGTGAACGGACAAGTCGAGCGGCATTTCCTGGCATGTCGTAACACATTCTCTACAGTCACAAGGTTTTCCAACTGCAAAATGGGAGCCCGTGATAACTGACGCCCCACATTCTAACAGATCTTTGTTCTGTAACGTGAAGAATGCTTTTCCACATGAGCGACTGTTCGTATATCATCGTACATCAAAGTCCGGCACAATCCTACCAGCTTGGTTCACTGAACCTGGTCCGGTTCTTTCTTGGAACTATGTTCGTTAATCCACAATCCATCCATAGATGGAAGAAGTGGGGTTATTGGAGTGTAACCAATAATTCGCTTACGTACGCTTTGGCAGCATTCAGGAATCTGCCGTAGTTTATATTGTGTTCTGACATGTTTTGGTCGCAGATGGTGACATTGCCGACATAAGCGAAAATATCTTTCAAATTGGCGTTTGTGATTATGTTGTTAATGAGCCGCTGGGAACAGGCAACACCGTTAGTAACACCGAAAGGTATGCGGCAAAACTGATATAGATTACCATAAGCTTCAAATGCTGTGTACTGTTTTTCGCCTTCTCGAATCGGGACTCGATGATAAGCACTCTGGAGGTCTAAGGTGGTGTAGATCTCGTATTGTGATATTTCATTCACTAGCTCGTCAATGCGAGGTAAGGGATACGCATCTAAATATGTGAAACGATTAACTGTTTGGTTATAATCCACAACCATACGCTTCTTATGGTTTACATTAGATGTCACCAATACCTGGGCTCTCCACGATGAACAAGATGGTTCAATTATTCCTTCGACGAGTAAACGACGCACTTCTGACTCCACGAATTTCTGGTCGGCTGAGCTTAGTCTTCGAGATTTTGTGGCAATTGGTTTGCAAAGGGGAGAGAGATTGCCAAAGCTTTCTCTCAAGCTAGAGCTTTGGAAACAGCTGAATCACAGTCCTTGTCGTACACGCACCCGCATGTGCCTTACAATGAATCTTGTGCTTTGCATTCATCTGTTTCTATTGACCCTTCAGACTCTGGTAAACCTGACTATAATCTGGCTGCGACAATACCCAAATGTTTCTTTTGTGGATATAACAAACACCCGCGCTCAAAGTTCCCAGCCAGGGAAGCGCTTCGCCGCAACTGCAACAAAGTGGGCCATTCTCAACGAGTTTGTAA
>LUCH01000312.1:241279-252108 GCA_013368495.1 Paragonimus heterotremus | reverse complement strand
GCTTATCTGGTCTCAGTTGCCCATACAGCAGCTGGTTCGGAATACGGTCATCGCTCATCCAACGGACGTGACCCAGCCAACGAAGCTGATTCAACATCAGCAGGGCTTCCATCCCGTTTATGTCCGTCCGCCACAGTACCCCAGTGTTCGGTACCATGTCCGAATACCCAAGGTGTGTCCAAGACTGCAAATGAAAGCGGCCCATATAGCGCACATTCCGCTGATGCAATGTCCACGTTTGAGTGCTGTACAGCAGTATAGACAGCACCATTGAGCAGTAGACAACGAGCTTAGTGCTCGGCTTCAGGCTGTGGTTCTTCCAAACACGTCTTTTAAGAAGTCCGAAAGCGGAACTAGCCTTTGCCACACGAGCTCTCAACTCTTGGTTCACGGACATATCGGTGGATAGATTGCTACCCAAGTAGCAAAAATCTGCGCATCTATCGACAACGTCTCCATTGATGCGAATTTAGAGTGAAGGTGTACAGACAGCACCTCCGCCCAGAGAAGGCCGAAAGAAAGAAAATGTCTTACCTGTGTCACACACATGCTGTGCACGTGTGACGAAACCGATCAACGGTAGAGTCCTTGATAGGTAAGTAAATACAAGGTGTAAGCTAGTGTCGATTTAGAAATAATATCAAAGGGTCGTGTTTCAAATCACGAGCCGTTTGAATGACCTATGTACTCTGGCATGATTTTACGAGTACAGGCGTCAACAGTCTGAATAAGTTTGAACTAATCATTTCATCTCCCACAAAACTGAGTTTCACACTGAACAGCATACGAAAGCTTAATGAGCTTATTCCTGGTGTCATACCGTTGGGTAGGTCATCGTCATCATAATTGTCATCATAGCAATACATCAGTGGTTTACACCGTTGCTTAACTGCCACAGAACTACGAAGAAGAAAAAGCAAACCCTGTATAGGAAGAGAAAAGGAAAAATGGTGACAGGAAAGGGACCTAAAATATCCTCGTCTATATTCAAACATTCAACATCAAGATGCGTACACCTTGCAAACATACAACCGAGCTGTAATTGAAAGTAATGCGTCATCAACAAGACAAGTTGATAAAAATGTTTAATCGTGTGTTCACCACTGTTTTCGGTCAGTAAACACGACATACCACACATAATCGCAAAACCCACAGGTGTATATCTGTAAGTTAAACGTTACACGAAATTGACCGCAACTCAACAAAGAGTAGTTACCACCAGTGCGCTTTACAAAAGTGACCTACCCCAGTGGTTGAGCTTCCAGCATAATGTTGAAACCCGATGTGCTATAAACAAAAGCGCCTCCCTCTAGGTTCCTGAACAATGCTATCTTACCATTTAGAATGAACACAGAAAAGGGAAACGCGAAGTTTTAAGTTACACCTTTATATGGTCACACTACAAGCTGTCAATCCATACACATAGATAAATGTGACTTGCAGATCCGCGTCAAAACCGAGCCTACTGCTCGTTGACCGGTTTCGTCACACGTGCACAGCATGTGTGTGTGTGTGGATGGGCGACGCATTTTAAGTTCTCTCTCATCTCCAATCCAAGGAACTGTCTGTCAGCAGACCAAACGTTGGTCGTGTCCAACAGACAACTCGCTCAGTGGATTGGAGAAACCGCTGACATTGTGTGTCTCTTGCTCGTCATTATTTGCCATCGGTCGTCCTATGTGATCTGCCAACCAATTCTGTAGCCAGTCCTGACAGCCTGTTGACTGATGGTTATTATTTTAAGTTACAGCCATTTTACTTAAGGTTACGGCGGTTTCTCTTAGAGTTACACGTTTTGAAGTTGAACTGATTGTATTCCGCCATTACGTATGTTATCAAATCAGTGTTTGTTTTTTAAGTGTACTTGTTCGGCTCTGATGCTGTTGTTTTGTACCGCAGGGAGGCTATCACACATGCCCATGTTTCTGTTCATCAAAGCTGTAATCTACCAAACTGAGTGTCCTCATAATTGTAAGTTCCTGTACTTATTGTGGTTTCCTTAAGGTTGTTGGGCCATATCATTATCTTCCTACGTTCGCATCTACGGAGCGCACTGAGGCAGTTTCGACGTTTTTGTGTATCCTAAAGTCCAGTCCGTTTTTTTTCACATTTTTGACTAGTGTTAACGGAGGATTATTTTAGTCTTCACGACCACTCTTTAGAAACATTTTTTTATGAACCGGGCAAAGTTACCCAGCTGATTTTCTTGCAGTATTTATCCGTGAATATTTCAGAACTGCTGGCTGGAGGTGACTAACTTGTAAGCTTGTTCTACTTTTATTTCACATGGGCGAAAGAACGTAGATTGTAGGCATATGTTCAACCGTGGGACGAGTGGTACAGTTGAGCTGTTTGTCACGCGTTGTATTGTGACTATTTTGAATTGTGAAAGTTTAGTCTGGTTTTCAAAATGGCGTGGCCATTTTTGTGTAATTTTTGAAGTCTATCGTTTTGTGCCTCAAACTTGCCGGCGATCGAGCTCACATACACAAACTCCATTAGTTGGCTTTATCATCATCCAGATAGCATGCCCCACTACGTATTCAGCGTGCTACTGTTTCAAACTGAACTCCACACATCTACTCACATGTTTAACATTTGGGCCCACTTCGAAGAAGAACACTGGACTCGTGTTCCGTCCCCGTTGTGGCTCCTCTTTATTGCATAACCTTGTTTGGATTGTGGTTGTGGCGACGGCGCGTCAACCATTATTTCATGCATCCTGTGCTTGGCATGATAGAGTGTTACATTTGAACAGTCATCTACAACAGACTGTGAATGTTATTCAGTTGGCTAGACCGTCTCAATAGGAAATTCGATAACTGGTCTATTAATTCAAATCGATAACCTCGTGATGGAGACATACTAATCAGATTGAAATCAGCCCCTTTGTTAGGCGTGGTAACAATCTTTTGATTATTTATTAGTTTGGGGTATTGTCCAACACGAAGACATATCAGTCTGGGATTTGAATGTCCAACCTAGCCGTCTTTATCCATATGGGGCCTTGCTGGTTACTGTAAAGGGATAGGAATGTACGATTTCCCCCATACGAAGTCAACCGCTGACTCGTGGGCTCATTGTTGTCCTCGAGATGACAAAGATTATCGTCACGATGCTAGCTTCCGAGGATGTAAAAGTAATATCATGATTAGATGTTATGGTCAGTTATTTAAGTGATTCCGTCCAAACCTGTCCGATCTGATGCATCCCATCCGCATACTGATCCATGAAAGAGTGCCATGGAAATGAGGAAAGTGTAACAGATACCATTCAATAAAGTGGAACAAGTTACTACCGAGGCCCTCACATTAAACTAGTAAGGTCGACCACTGCCTGTGGTTATTCAGTGTGATAGCAGTGAAAGTGTTCTGGGGACAGCGTCATCAAAAAAAAGAGAGATGGAACGATCACCGAAGTAGGGGATTTCACCCACTGAACGGGTCTGCGTGCAACTTGAGAGTGGAATGCCCTGGAGTGATTCAGCACTTATACCTTTGGTCTGAAAATAGTAATTCACACCGACTGTAGGTCTTTAATCTCAAAACTAAACAGACCGTTATCCGCTGCATATAGGGAGCCACGTAGAATTGTTTTCAGAGTACAGGAGTAGGATGTTAAATTGATATATCAGCGGGGGACTGAGATGCATGCAGCTGGTGTCGTCCGAATCTCATGAAGAATGTTCCCTTTTCGAAGGGCTTTACTTTGAAACTGTTGTGACTATAGATTCACTCTGATCATAGACCTTAGAAAATCAGGGATACAAGACAATGCGTTAAGCTGACAGGCTGAAAAAGTTATAAATGTACGGTCACACGACAAGAAAAAGTTACCAGTCTTCTTTAACGACCGCGATCAATCTGCTCAGGCATATGGTTTAATATTCAAGAATAAAAGAATTGCAATTCTGAGAACGTTTCGGCAAAAGATGTTTGAGTTTGCTCACTCAGCACGTCTACGAATAAACAACGGTATCGGGAAGCAAGGATGCTTTTCTATTGGCCACAGGTGTAGATTTCCGTGGGAGCCTACATATGTAACTGTCTTACATCTCAGAATATTGACTCGAAGATAACTAAAGAAGCGGTGTTGCATCAAACTCCTTAAAAACCTTAACAGACTATCTATAGGTATCTTTAGTTCAACACTAAGCAGTGGTCGGTCATAGTAGACCGTTTCAACGATTTCCGCAAATTAGGGCAGCTTGCACTTACACTATGAAGCTTGCTTTTGTAGGACGTTCCCGCCCTCCTGGTTGGACTGCAAAGGACATTGGACATCTTTGGCACATCAGTGGCGCTCGTGTTGCGAATATCTGTGTGCATCAGCGTGATTTATTCCCTCCTTCCACATCTTTCCTCTTTAGTTTCCACAGCGTTTTTTCTTTTATATCGTGACAAATTTGCTATTTCACGTGGTTATTTCGTGCCATCTCCATAATATATATAACACAGTCGTTGATATGCCCCGGACCCACTCTGTGTAGTCATACGTGAGATCTTTTCAGACAACGGGTCACAGTTCACTGATACGGAATTTGAAGCGTTCTTTAAAACGGAGATTTGGGCATCGTACAAGCAGCCCTTCTTACAGTCAGTCGAATGTCAAGGCCGAAGCACTTATCAAAACGGCAAAGCGATTATCGCAACTTACACAGTTATCTCGAAGTCACCCGTGTTTAATACTACTCGGGAAACAGAATACTTCTGTCAAAATTGTGTTCTGTAGTTCGCAGTGTATCCCAAGCGTTCCGAGATGCGTGCTGACGAACGGCATGATCGCCCATATTTTTTCATCTCACTTGGTATGGACTAAGTGGCGGAGACAACGGTGGTCAAACACAAAAAGTGTTGATATTTTCATATCAAATAGACCATGTTTCTGAATCGTAGGACAAAAGAGAATGCACACCAGTATTACACAGCTTTCCTTCCGGCAACGAAGTCTGTACCTTCAAATGGTTCCTTTTCCTATGCTACCCACGACGATTTTCGTCATGATAAATTGGCTACTTCTAGCCTTCTTATACGCTTAGAGATGTGCATAAAAACCCTCCGATGTCCGACATTGTATATGAGTGTAATGTCTGGGGTCCATCGACCTAAACAGGGAACAGGCCTAAAGGTAGATGTGTAAGTTAGGCTTCAGGGTATTCCTAGAATACCGTACGTTTCGCCGGCTTTCTCAAGTATGTCAAACTCAGAAGTACTGCTGGAACAGAATGAGTTTAGGCTGGAGGCAGACGAGTTGTGCTTACATCGCAAAGCTTTAGAAATGTGGAATGGGCTAGTGAGTGCTCGCAAACGCCGTGAAGGCGAAGACGTCTCAAACGAGGTTGATAAAAGGATGACAGCTAGAGAAGTGAACGACAGCGGCTTGTTTAACCAGAAGGCGTTATGTAAAGTCCAATCTTCTCAACCGCATTGTTGACTTTTCCTTGATCTTAAGAGTGTTCAGCCTATTTGACAGTCTCAGTTGACGTTATTAGATTCACAGCTTACGCGTAACCCCGTAATAAACTTGAATCTTCTCGGTCAGATCCATCAGTACGAAAGAGAGATCTAGATTGGTAGCGTCCTAGACTCCAATAACTTAAGTTCCATTGTCATTTTTGTTCTCGACGAAGGACATCTTAGAACATAATATTTGACCTTTCGAGTCTTGTTGCTTATATGGCCCGGTTAGGGGCCAGTTGAACTGCTTTTCAGAGCATTCATCCCACATGTGAAGTCAACTCATCTGGCTGGTGAATGAACCATCTTTTTCATGTATGTTTTCGCTTACACTTACTCAACGGCCAGCGCAACCACGAATCAGAGAGAATTGCTCTTTGGTGTTCACATATAAAAGACATCATGTCGTTCGACAACACATCCAAGTGATGCTCACGGTTTTGTTGCAAGCCTTTATTCGGCACGCGTATAGCTCCCTGACGCTCATCATATTCTGAATAGGTTGGTGTCGAGCAACGCTTGTTCCAGAGCTCCATTGATGTGACAGATATCCAGTTTTGATGCAGTTGCACAGCTCCGTCGGGGCTTAACTCTTCACAACAAGTTTTCTTGACTATTGCAATTTCTTCCCAGTGTTCGTCAGATTCTCTCAACTGGATCGGACTGACAGTTTGTTTTGTTAACAAAGTTTAGTCGATTTAGTTACTTTAACGTTATGGAATCGACTGTTTACTGGTAACAGGTTGGGAATCTTACTGACTCCACTAGGTGTTGTTTATTAAAACCGTCATCAGCCTAGTGAAATCGTTTAGTGGCCACTCAGTGACGTGATCGCATAGTGGAAAGACCCTGATTATTCCGTTGAGTAAAGTGGGCAGGTGTCGTTTGCCCGATTGGAAACCTCGTGATCACTCAAATCGCTAGTTAGAAACACTCTCCGAAGTGCTAACGTGCCACAGTTAGTGACATGCTTGCACTCACAATATTCACAGTTCCTCTGTTCAACCCTGTTTTTTTCAACTCGTCCTTTTTCGACATTTTGCCTTTGTGGCACATTCCCCATCACTTCTGGGATGACTGGGGGCTTGAGACAATGACTTCTGGTTAGATCCACGGCCGTTATGAATGAGTAAATGTTGTTCAACTGCTGTGCCACCACAAAAGGAAGAGAAACTCCAATAGAGAACTAAGTCGGACGGAAGGGTCTTTATTCAGGTGGCCTTTAACCAGTCAGTATCAGGTTGCTTACACTGTGAAAACAAACAACCGAGCTGCAAGCAGCTGTAAGGCAGCACCTACAAAGCAATGCCTCCGCGGTTTCCGCCATTCTGCTTTGTTGCTTATGCTTGCTTCGCAGACAGTTTACCGAGGCAACGATAACACTCATGCCACCGATCCTGATTAATGTCTATTTCTTGTAATATTTCCGTCCACGAGCTTGATGGGCCACAAGGCTATTAGCTTAAAAGATAAAGACGACCGAAAGAATAATATGCAGTGATTCAGTTAGCCAAATCGAGAAGTCTCGTTACTTAACGTGGCTGTTCAAGTGCATTCTTTACTCGTTGTACTTAACAATCCTGTGATCAGTCGTTTGTGTTTGGTTGGTTCATTTTTAATGATACTGATGAGCTGTTTCATGATATTATTCTTAATCCCTTTCAATTGTTTTCAGTGCTGTTGACAAGGAGTGCAAGTCGGGACAACGAATAGGCTTTTGTGAATGGTTCCCCCAATCAGGCTTCATCATGAAAAAATGGCTGCCCGCAGAGGAAGGTTGGTGTGTGTTCTATCATTCCTGTTTAGCAGTCATCCTTTGTAGATTTTGAGGACATACGACTGACCTCAGTGGATATTGATCGATTGACTGAAAACTACACGGAACTTTCTATGTATCTTGGTCCCTATCCTTCCGAACAGTGAGCTTGCATATTCTTGAAGTACAACTTTGTCTTTGTCATCCCCGATTTACGCATCTTCTCAGCTTGTATGTGTAGGTTTCTTGATGGGCTTAAACAAAAGCAGTTGAATCGTGCAGTTGTTTGTCTGTTATTGGAGTACACTCATGATAATGTTCCGGTTTTGTCTTGTTTATATTTCAAGTTTATTTTATACAGTCGACATCCTGTTCCTGTTCGCATCTTTTGCCGCCAGTAGCACTGATGTGTTAGCGTATGTTAACTAATGGAGGTGTATTTTCATTATTGTGTAAGTCAGTTTGCCTTTTCTAGGCCTAATGTTGTGATATTCTGTGTACTTCTTTGTCATCTAATTCATGAATATGATTTACGGGTTCCGTAGAGAAATGATGTTATTTAGTAAACTAGTTCAATTTATGTAGATTGAATGTCACTCACAATTGATCACAGCTGTCGCATTCCCATAGACTTTCCAGTGGGCCCCTTTCGAAAAGAAGCACTAGACTCGAGTTTCACTCTCATTAGAGCCCGTCAGTAGTGCATATCCTCGCCACTGCCGAGACTAAAACTCCGGCCACGTTGTTCATGAAACAACTGTGTTAACCACTGTGCCATTGACCTCACATTAGGCACAACCGAATTATCATATGTGAACACTCCACCACTTTCGCTTGTGAGTAGTGATCAGGTTGCCCGATTGCCGCGAGAGGAGACACAATTACTGTCTGTTAACTCCGGTTGCCTCATGATCAGCGTGGCCGTAGTTCTAGTCTCCGCAGTGGCGAGGATATGCACTACTGACGTGCTCTAATGAGAGCGAAACTCGAGTCTAGTGCTTCTTTTCGAAAGGGGCCGACTGGAAAGTCTATGGGAATGCGACAGCTGTGATTAATTGTGGGTGATTTTCAATCAATATGAAAATCAAAATCCCCTACCACTCACTAGTTCAGTTTGATAAAGGGATTGAAAATAACAGTGTTACGAACAAGTTGTAATATTCAACGTTTCAACCACATCAGGTGGCATTCCTCAGGAGTGTTATGATCGAAATCACGTTCTATTTAATTCACTTTCAATTTAACTTGACGATCGCGAGTCTCTGTAGTTGTTATACTCACTTAGGTTGTAAACTGGCAGTTCGAAAAGATGAGAGCCAACTGTGTCAGATCAATAATCCGGTGAGTCTTGCCCAGAGGTGCCTCGAATCTACCGGTGTCACGCTCTTTAATACTGGACGCTAATGGTCGAGTGTGGACTATGTTCCTTCACTTTCATTTCTGAAGTTTACTTTTTTGAGTTGCATTTAGACGAAAGCTGATATTACTTGAATAATCTACGCGTTGTTTGGTATGTGTATAGTGTTTTGCTGTATTACATAGTGAATTGTAATGTAGTACAATGCAATACAGTATAATACGATTTATGACAGATTAGAGGAATGCTTGCTACTGTTATGACTGCGTAATTAGCCGGAACGGAGCCATATGTGTTAGTGTTCATCTTGACAACTAGGTGTTGCAGTTTGAGGTGCTAAGGCTCGTTTTTGTTATTGGAGCTGCGAAATTTCAAAAAGTTTTTTTTTCGATCTAAACTTAACGAGAGAAGTGAACGGCATAAGTTTTCATCATGTACCGGGTAATACATCGCAGCATCTTTACAAGCGCATGCTACGGTTACTGTTCATCAATTGATCAAATAGTAAGATACCACATGCATAAAACAGCACTGTTGTCACACATACTCACAGTCGTTCGGCCGATGTTCTCTACCGCTGTAACGACAAAGTAGCGATCAATCCACGTTACAGAAGATGGGGTGCTTCCTTTTATTAAGGACCTCCACGAAACATAGTGACCGATTGTTACTGTTTGTGTAAACGATCAGAAATATCCCGTTTTCAGCTTTAAAATGTTACACAGTCGATGAAGTTGTTTGTCAATTTCATGTTGATTATCAATTAAAATTTCGGTAGAAAATTTGTGGAAAAAAACGAGGTGTGCGAAAGGTGTGTCATGCTACCATGCCAACGAAGGTGTACAATGAATGTTTTCTTTGTTGCATGTTCCCCACTCGTTTAAGCGATGATTTGTCTTCGTGGGTCTAAGTTTGCCTACGGAAGCGAGTCGCTTGTTACTTTTTCTGTGTGTTGAGTGTAGCACGCTGGTGAACCAGAATGATAAACCATTGTTTATAGTACATTTTCATAGGATAATTGCTGATACAAGTATACGTTGCAAATTCAGAACAATATTTAAGTGAGAGAATATTGAATAGAATGTCACTGGGGCTGGGAGAAATAAACATGATATAGACATCACTATTAGTGATGATTGATTTGAAGGGCGATCCTTCGCTATTTCACGGAATTGGGGATATGATTAAGGAGGAGGATGGTGGTTGATGATGCAGATTTTGGCTACGACAACCGAACCCGGTAAAGTGCTCTAATGGTATTCGGCTAAGCGATGGATGCTATCAAGCGTCGAATGATTTTTAGGCTGCCTATTAGGACTATATAAGAACCTATAAAAACTTACGCTATTTTAATGCTATAGTCCGATTTCAGTGTTTATAGCCTCGTGGAACCCGGTCTCGAATGCTGTTGAGTACGACTTTTGATCGTCCTACCTAATTGTCGCGCTGTGCAACAACCCGTTTGCTTAGGTTGAAATTTACGTTCCTAGCTTGTACGCAAGAATGTTGTATCGTTCGTTTGCATGCTGGGTAGGTAAGTATCGATGAGCTTTTTAAACATCTAGAAGAATATTCCGAGTATTTGAAGGAAGTTTGCATTACCACAAGTTTTATGGTCCAGTTTGCTGCTGCTGCTACTACTACTACTACTACTACTGTCTCTAGCTTGTTCGGCTAGCTGGAGTTTACATTCACCATGGACTGTTGTAGTTACCCATTTTTGCATACGTGTATTTCTTTATTACTTCTTTCTTGCTTATTTAATCTTACACAGATGTCGTGACTGGATTGCACTGACGAGCTTTATCAGCCCTTCAAGCCTTGATCGTTTGCTTCCAGAATGTGGTCGTATCAACTCATGCGCCCAGTTCCTATCCCAACAGTCATCTAGTCAACAACGTCTGGCATTAAATAACAACATATCGTCTCCACTTTCTACAAATCCGGACGACCTTTTGCCCAAACTGGATATTGTCCCGGGCACCGAGGTAAGAATGCTTGACTGGGGGTATAAAAAGCCGCTCAGGGTTGTATCTAGTTTAAGACAATGATTGTCCGTCATGGTCCACCATTTATGTGTTCCAGTTTACTCCTCTGATATACATGCGTGCTTTTGGTTAGTATTCGATGGTGTGTGGCTAAACCAGTTGTTTTTATGTATACAGGCTGATAATCTGCTTGTAGAGACACCCGTGACTGTGACATTACCGTCGTGTTGTAACTGATGGCGTATGTGTGTATTCTCAACACGTACGGTAGC
>LUCH01000312.1:222807-240156 GCA_013368495.1 Paragonimus heterotremus | reverse complement strand
CACGCATTTAGACTCAGATCATGCATTAGTATGTTGTCACCTCGTCCTCAACTTTGCTGGGCAACAACCCTACCGACAGCAACGGCTGGCTGTTGAGAAACTGATTACATCGTCGGTAAAGCATAAGTACCGAACCAGTTTAGAAAGCAAGCTTAGCAGTTCTCACTCAAAAGATCCTAATGTCTGATAGACCCAGGTCTCACAGGCCATTCATGGAGAGGGTACTGCAACATGCGGCACGAGAGTTTATGGGTCGAACAAACATTAGATCTTGAACAATTCCCTGGAGTTGTTAGAAGCCAGACAGAACATTCCTCATGGCAGTTCATATAACATGTTTAGGAAAACTATCCCTAAGAAACTGAAATGTAGTCTAAAGGCTGATCGTGAGGCTTGGTCAGTCGTAAAATTTAAGGAAATGGGAATCGTTTTTGCTTCATGGACCATCGCCAGACTCTTCAAGTTCATCTGGGCTGCTGGTCCAAGGCGATCGTCTGTCAGTGAAGCTATCAGCCAGGCAGATGGTACATTTGGCCGTGTCGGCCTCGTTTTTACTGGTATCCGTTACTGAATAACATGTACCTGTGTCCAACGTACATATTGTAATTTGCAACACGGTTTTACCGCGCAAAGTATACCTCATTTTTAATCGATGGAGTGTTCTTTTAGAGGATTCTCTGAGGAGTTTCAGAAATGATGATGAATCTCTGCTCAAAAAGTCGGGACCGACTCAGTTTGATCACGTGGTTTGGGCGTTCGCCGTAGTGAACGAGCATTCTAGTTTTGGAATAATATCGTGGCATACTCATGATGAACATCCATTTTGTCGTCGTTACCTTCGCAGTCCTGCTTGTATGTAACGGGCGGGGCTGTCAAGTGTTCAGTTGAGCAAAATCCTTCAAGGGTGATGTTGTGAATCTTGTCAAGCTGTGCCAGTTTTCTTTTGCTTGACCATGTGTCTCGTACGTTAACGGATTGTTGTTTGTAACTTCAACAACGCTAATTGAAGAAGACATCCAGACGTTTGCCTGTCAGCAGCAGGGAATAAAAACCTTAAAACCAACTATCTGTACAGAGGCCTGGGAGGAATACGGTAACAAACTTTTCAAGTTATTTTTTGATATTCTGAACAATCATATTGCTGCGTTTTCTCTCATTACTGCCAACATTGTCTGGTTGGTTATTTTACGTGGTGAGTTAATAGTCATTCCTTTTGGTTGATCAATTAACCTTTTGTTTTATTCTGTTCAGTGTCGATGAGGTGTACAACCTTGATCCGCTGAACGGAAGTGCACATTTTTGGAGCTGAATTGAGGTTTGTGGACAACATCCGACTGGCCCATAGTCACATTTTATCATTATGTTACTCGCCCATTGTGTTTGCGTATCCTCTTCTCACATGTCTGTTACACATTTCGGTTACTGTGTTCAGCGGACCCTCGTATTCTGATTTATCCGGCAATTTTATATCCGCCTCTCATTGTGTCATTGGTATGTTTGCTGTCTGTTTTGGCACTGTTTGTTCTTACGACCGGGTGATTTTTTCTTTGGATTGCTCATTCACAGCAGTCTATGAAACAAACAATGGCCCATAACTGACTGGAGTAGTTTGACATTGGTTAACAGTGACTTTGCACAACTGGTTTTCGCAATAAAATTCCGACCTTTTGTCATCGTGACTAAATAGGTATTTACGAAGGTACCATAAAACGCTGTGCTTTTTATTTCCATGGTCTGATTGGGGATATTTATGATTTTAAGACAGTGGATGAATACGACTTAAATTTCGATCAAATATTGCCCGTGCACTGTTATACCTCTCTATCATAGATTCGCTTTAGCCATCTCCCCAGAAAACCGCTGTTTCCGCCAGATTCTGAGCCTTTGGACATTACGGCTCATGGGATAGACCAAACGTACACGCTGGATGCAGTTTTAAACACGTTGTCATCGGACAGTGAAACAGAAAAGAATCAGGTGGATAAGAAGAAGCGTTTATTGTCCAAGGAACGTGAAATTCTGGCTGAATTACAGTTTAGTTACATTGTGTTTTTACTCAGTGAGTTTTCTTGTGGGGCTCAGTCCCATCCCACTGGTTTGAGTTTTATCGCTTGTGGCATCAAAATCTT
This sequence comes from Paragonimus heterotremus, assembly GCA_013368495.1. Lineage (NCBI taxonomy): Eukaryota > Metazoa > Platyhelminthes > Trematoda > Plagiorchiida > Troglotrematidae > Paragonimus > Paragonimus heterotremus. Next base: position 238,027 of record LUCH01000312.1, on the reverse strand, counting down.
ATCTTTCGTTAGGATGAGGAATGTGTGGTGTCTGCTACGAATCCGTCTTACTCGGAAGTTTGATCTGTTTGTAATAGTGTTATCTGTCCTTGTCTGTGCCATGTCTTCCTCATCAAATCGGGTTTCCACGTAAGCACAGCGAAAATTGGCCTGCTTACATTTTAGGCTCTCTTGAGTGCACCGTTAATTGACGAAGTTATTCCATCACATTCTTTATGCTGGCATAGTTTTTTCCATATTGGGTACTCATCGAGACCCACGAAGGTTGACGGAAGTCTCAAAGTAGGCAGACAATCATTTAATAATGGGTGAATGGGATCCTCATTATTTCACTACCTATGGTCAGTAAGTGTAATTGACCGCTGTCGATAACCGAAAACGCTGACTGGAGAGGCAAATCCGGTACGGCAATTTATCACGACCAGTAGGGAGCCCGCATTCTAACGATTCTTCATCAGTTATTTTACTCCCCCGCTGTTCTCGTTACACACAACTCATTTTATAGTAACTGGCTTTCGCCGGGTTTGATTAAAAGAGGTGGTAACACGATAGGTTTGCGTTTAATCATCACTTGGACTATTTGAAGCCACTGAGTACGGCCATACACAAAACCGGCTGTGAAGTGTTTGTTATTATTTTCTGGTTTCATTTTTACTACTTGGAAAGGTTTCAGTAGCTTCATTTTAAACGAATTAGCTTTAGACATTCACAATACCCTGGTGTTTCAGAATTACTCCTCGCCTATGTTCTTATGTTTTCCAATCGGAGTAATGGATAAATGTCCTTCTTGAGTGCTTGTGACCGACTAACAGACTTGTCTGAAGTGACCTCACTACGTTCCACATAAGAGTCTGAGGAGCTGCCTCATGACCGGGGCCCATCAACTGTCATTCCCATCTTCAAAAAAGATGCCATGACTTCATGTGACGGCCACAAAGATGTTTCCCTTGTCTCTGTTGCGTCCAAGATGCACATGGGTCTCATACTGCGGCGGCTTCTGAAACACAGAGGAAACCATATAATAGGAGAACAGGCAGGTTTTCGGCCTGATCTCAGGTTTATCGACAATAGCTTCACTTCGCGATAGAAATGTGAGTATCGGCATCTCTTTCCTCAGCTAATGGTCGACGTATATTTGAACCTAAAGGCTGCCCTCGACTCGGCTATCCGATACGCCCTCTGTGGTTGTCTCCGTTGTTTCAGTAAAGTATGCCAATTTGTTGAGGTTGTTGTATCCCTGCCTTTAGTGCGGAGTGCGCATTTATGGGCAGCCATCTCGAACGTTTTCCACCTCAGATGGCATTCTCCAGGGGTGTCCAGTATTTCCCTTCTTTGTGATGGATAATATACTGAAACGAACACTCAGAGGCTACAGAGATCTTGAAGTGGGACCTCTGCTATGTATCAAGTCGACTGCTGTTGCTATGCGGATACCATTGCTTCACTTAATTTTTCAACGGAGAACTTGCAGGTCATGATAAATCGGTTAAATGATACGACTGGCCTATATAGCATACACTTTTCACCTCCAAAATGTAAAGTATCATTACAAGACTGGGTTAGTAATGATCCTGTTTTTGTTACTGCTGACAGGCCACCGGAAATTGTTGATCATTCCACCTACCTGGGTAGCTGTTACGGGCGCGTTCCCGTTGTTGCATATAATCGATGTGTTTTTGTCTTAACGCTTGCTTATTGGTCCTACCAGCCGTTTGTGGTGTGGTTAAATTGGATCAATGGGTTTCTGCTTTCTGATTGGTTGTTTGTCAGATTGGTCATGCTTTTGGGTAACATGTCACATTCGTTTTGGTCATCCACTGAGTGGCAGAATTTCAGTGTACGCTCTCGAGTCTCGTGTTCTGATTCCGCACGGTTGGACGGGTTATAACAGTAGTCATCTCATTGTTTCGTAGTACTGCTGACGAAGTGGCCACGAGGACAACGAAAGCACATAGTGCATTCATCAACCTTCGTCAATTGTGGTGCCTTACACATCCTTTTGTCGAATAAAGGTAGAGTCTACACTACGTATACACGTTCAGTTTTACTGTGTGGTTCATAGACATGACCCATTCGTACAGATGATGCATGTAGACTCTCGATATTCGATCACTGTTGTCTTCGTTAGTTAGCCTCTATCAAACGGGTTAATTTTGTAAGTGTTGCGATAGTCCGTCGGCGTGCATTAGGGGAATGTGCAAGTTCGCGGCGACTAACCTAGATTGTGAAAATTTACAGTCTTCGCCAGTTACGTCATGTGCTGAGTATTCTGCACTGTGTATTGTTCAATGTGGCTGCTGACGGGTGAAAAAGACTGCAAGACGGCCAGGTGATGACCTGATCACGAACTATAAAAACCTTGACCGTTCCACTAAGCAAGGTGGGCACACGCCATGTGCATGGTTAGAAAGTTCATGACCATCCATTGGAAACACTTCCTGACGTATCAGTGTATCATAGTCATTGACGATCCTGCTTACACAAATCTGTTAGCTATTCTTTCTTATTCTTGCTTATACATTTATACTTCTTTGTGACTACTTGTTTTTGGACTACTGTCAAGAATGACGGCATCTCGATCCATAGTGTTGTACCAGTACGTCTCAAAACTAAAAATGCTTGGTTGAGTGATGATGAGTGACAATAGACGGTGGACATCGTATTGGGCTACCATTGTTATAACGTTATCTTTGTCTGGTTAATTTGTTGTACGAATTACATTCACAGATTTTTAATGATAATAACCTGTTTCTCTTATTCATTCCATCTCATATTTTTAGACCATGTTCTGGATGGCTGGTGGCATTGGCGTCGCATTGTCCAGTTATTTGCCAATTGTGAAGAAGCTGTCAGTCTTCGTCCACAGTTATATACTGATTTGTTGACTGTGCTTTATCATCAACTATGTAGCGCATCTCAGTCCAAGAATTTTCTTGAAAGTGACTCTAGCGATATATCGACTGCTGAGTTGGCTGACTTGTTTTTCTCTGAAGCAGCTGATGCACACCAAGTTTCTCCGACTGAACCTGCTTTTTTACCGTCGGTCATGCGGAAGCTGCTTCGGAATATCCTGTACTCCACTGCCAACTCTCCTGTGGCTAGCGAGGGAATAGACAATATTCGTGGACTACTGCACGAACGTGCCGAAGGTTTCTGTCACAGTTTAGAGCAACGATTCCACTGGGGTATTACACCAAAGTCACTGTGTAATGATAACAAAACAACAGATGTCTTTGTAGATGACGTGGATTGGGATGGCGATGAAGCGCCGGCTATTGTTCAGATATAAAGATAGAGGTTAAATATATCATTTTTATGATTACAACCGAATTATTCAGTTTCACGTCAAACCCATTCAATTTTACGGAAACGATAGAGGTGTATACAACTCGGTCTACCACTGAAGGACCTATTGACGACTAAACAAATTTGCAAAACCAAGTAATGCGTGCACCAAATCTTGCCACTCGCCTGTTATTAGAGAGGTAGTTTTCGGCTTTCACATCCTACGCCATCTGTTGTTAGGTGGGAGGATGTTCTGGTAGTAGATTCGGGCTGCTAAAACCTTTGCAAATAAGGCGTTTGGGTTAGGCCGTTCATCAAACTTGTCACCGTATGAGTAATCGTTCCTGCCATCAACACTGATTTGTCACTTACTCCAGCCGATTAGTTACGAAATGTATTGTAAAAAAAATGCCCGTAATCCAACCCCGGTATATTTTAAATGCTGTTGATTAGGCGTACCACATTTGTATTGGTATATGTTATCGTAAAAGCTAATCGGCTAACTAATTTTAAGTGTTGTAAACTTATCGACTTTTATTTAGAAGTGCCTGCCTCTTTGGATTCGACCGTGTAGTACACCTGTGGAGAATTGTCATTTGACCTGTTTTAACGAAGAAGGGCTCCATGGTTTTTCTTCATACAGGGCTGTTTGTCATTTCAATGTCTGTGGGGTTGCATGCTGGCGTATCCGCCAAAGTTCATATGTCAGGTACCTTACTGTTTGTGGTCGAGTGAATGCACCTCAAGAGTATTTTGACACTCTGAAGTGGCACTGCTGTAGTGTTTTGAAAGAAAACTGTCTTTTCTCACAATTACTTTGTGTAAGCCTGACATTTCACGAAGAGCGATTACTGTGAAGGTTTTTATATCGTAGTATTATTAATTTCAATGGAGTTGCACTAGCTATTGAGCCCTATACGGTGTTCAGCACTTTCTTCACTTCGGGAAAGATGGTGGTTTCAGTTGAATTCTAGGGGAGCCGTTGGTTTCCCCTTTTGCAGTGGACTTGACTGATAACGAATTGTTATCCCTTTGGTCAGCTTCCTTTTAATTTTTCTGATTGTTCTCTTGTCGTTTTCTGAGTTGTACCCAATAGGTGCTTGTGTAATGTTGCAATTTTCAATGTCAGTTCTCCAGTTTCTTTATAGCTCGGTTTCGGTAACAGCGTCGCTTCTTAGTTAACCTTGTTTAGGATCTAATAAAAACTACCAAGCCAGGCTTTGGTCACAGTACCACCCTCACGGCATACGCATCAGTTGAACACAAAAACAAGCCGCTCTAACGGCCCCACAAAACATGCTTGGTGGCCTATCAAAAAACAAACCAGCCACAAACATGAGGCTGATAGTTTTTACCGCGCTAGTTCGGCTCATGGTTTACTGAGCTGGCTAGCTGACTGAAAAGCTGTATGCTAAGATTAACGCGTTGAAATTTGGGTGTTTATCACCAATCACTGATCGTCAACAGGGGTAAGAAGTTTGTGCTTCTGACATTCGAATAGGTAGTCGACACTAAGCCATAAACACGTCCAGCTCAATCATGCTTTGGTTCGTCAAATAGCTTGCTCTGGTATCGTGTGTTGTCAGCCAGCTCGTTGATTCATGCCTTGCGCATGATCGTCTGAGGAGCACTCAGTGAGTCCATTCAGTTAACACGTAACATGACAACCCGGCGGCGTCACTAGCCAGCAGTCAATACATCTGGTCGCAGTACGCAAAAGATTGGTGTTTTTTCTTCAAATTTAACGTGACGACTGGGCTAGTGCTAACCCATACAGGTCAATCGTCAGTGGAAGAGAAGTGTACAACTTGGTTTACAATAATGAGTACATCCTGAATGCTGGAATGAAGAATGGAAATGCCTGTCAAAATCGTCTTCAGGTCACTGCCAAGAACTCTACCATTGGCATCACCGTTAGACAGTGACCTTAGTGTGTTCGACCTGCAAATATCATAGTCGCTTGTCTGACATTGAGGGGAAAGAGGCCGATGCTCTATGAAGACCTAAAATGGGTGGTTGCAATGACTTAAGGACGCTTTTTATTTATGGATGGATGCATATGTGTGGTAAATCAAATTTAACGAAGCGCTTCTACTTCTGATAACACAGTAGCAAGTTATAGCGCGATTATTGCGGCTGCTTTTGTTGAGATTTGGACAGTCTGACTGCGTTTGACTTATATGCTGCATTACCTGTCCGTAGCGGCTTGTACACCACTCGATGCATAACCTGAAACCCATGAAACTGTGTTGAAGCTGTTGAAATCAACAGGATGCATGCCGCTTATACCGAAGTTTGTAGTTATATGTTTCCTGAGATGTGAAGCTGCAATCTGCATGTACCCTATGCAATTGTAAAAGCCCGATGAGAATTACCGAAAACAGCTATTTGCATAACTGGCTTCTTATGAATTCTATGGGAATCTGGAAACGAGAGAGAGAGGTGTGTTTGGATTTCACTTCCTCTTTCGATAACGTCATTTAGCTGGAACCAAGTGATGACGCTGTATTTCAATGAGTTTATGATATGTGGGTTTTGCCGTTTACATCAAGAAGCAAGTATCAAGTTATTATTTTTATGCTGCATGTGTTTGGGTGTCGAGAAAGACCTCACACCTTTCATCCACAATTTTCCAGATTATCACATTCGATCAGTCTTCTATTTACACGGGCGTATGAATTCCCTTACAGCAATTAATAGTGAAGGCATTTCGACTATACACGTCTTTCAGTATATTTGATGTAATCCTTCCAGTGTCGTTGGATAGTACACTTCCCGTTGGTTAACTCTTAAGCCTTCATACACTTAGGCTGAACGGACCGCTTGATGCAGTCAGCTTTGGCAATCTATTAACTCTCACCTGTTATTTAATCCTGAACTGACTTCAATTGGTTGTATTGTTCGATATCTTAGAGGTTTTATTCTTTAGTTTTTGAAACGTTCATCTCAATCTCATCTATAGTGTCCGAGTGCTGACTGTATTATTCTCCTACCTCACTTCATACTTATTGCTTCTGATCTAACCCTGTCACCGAAGGTGAACCGTGCAGGATCTTAATTCTAACTGACGGCCGGAGTACTTTCTACTTAATTTCTAATCTGTTATAGCAATAGGATTTAGAACGGACCTGTGTCATTCGTTTTCTCTGTGTGCTATGGTAGACAGATTCATCAAAGTTATCCAGGCGCGCCATCGTTCCGAGCTGCACATCTGCCCGTTCATGCATAGATTGAACTATAAATGGTGTTGAATAACACATTTTGACGGTATGACACAAAAATGGTTGTGCTTGAATGTGTTGTACAATACAGGCACAGAACGGGATGATGAAGAAGAAAACATTAAACATGAGGGACAATTTACAGCGTTTTTTTAAATGCATGCTTGGATCTTAGGCTATTCGGTGAGTATTGAAAATTTTCCACGTTGTGCTCAACTTCTTGCAACACAGTGTTTGTAAGTTCAACCATTTTTTCGCGGTAAACACTTTGACCACACTCAGGTGTTCTAGTTTCTTAGGATAGAATGAATGTGTTTGCTCTTAAGTAGTGTAATGCACAAACTTATCTCTACAAGGCACCGGTATTAGGTCTCGGCTTGTAATCTGACGGTCTGTTTCGTTCGGTAATAGACGATTTTGCGGTACTTGTGGCGCTTGCGTATGATGTTGGTAATGGATGAACATTAGCTGCGGCAATTGGTACACTATGCAAATTGGATACTTGACTAGTCCACGAGGGTCGTTCATAACCGAGCGAGTCCACGCCTCCTCCAGTGCCCAGAAGCCAATAATTGATGGTGTGTGAGCCAGTTTTAGATTCACCAGTTTGTGTTGTTGTCGAGTTAGAACGTATAACTGAATTATGTGTACATGGCAAAGTTGAACCAACTCTACCACCAATGGTTTGGTTATTGTAAGCCGGACGTGACTCGTAGTTTCCAAATCGAGTGGGATTTTCAAACAGTGAAAACGGTCGAATGACCGGGCTGTTGTTCGTGATTGATTGCTTTCTGACGGCGCTGATTGTGAACGACTTATTACCATCCATGTTGGCATTAAATGTGTATTCCTTGTTGATTTGGCCGGTTACATACCCTTGAAAGATTGAATCAGTGTGTGCATTCGTTGGGGCTGTGGATATGCGTGCAGCTGACTCGGGCGAAGTTTCTGAGATCGTATGTTTACATTCGTTTGCAGCGTTTCGATTGGCTAAAAGCAGTGTGTTAGCCGATATCGATGAGTGTACATTTGGGAAGTTTGCCACTTCAGGATCCACTGCATAACCTCGAGCACTGAAGCCGTTAGCCGGGCAGGTGGTTGGTTGTTCAAGTTGTGCGCCCCGATCCATGGGCATACTATTCTCCATTAGCAGGGAATTGGCTGGTGTGTATGACCTGATTTCGTTAAAAGAAGCTCGTCTTTGAATCTTCTGTTGCATCATTTGACGGTTCACGTCACTTATTTGCTGGCTTTGAGTTTGTTGTTTGTTCGAGGCGCAAAGAAGCGTTGTTTGTCCGGATGCATCTGCGTGTAGTTGAAATGGAAATATCAAGAAGAATCAATTAGAAAAAACTATTGACCACTGAACAGTCAGTTAACGTGCTTGAAGCAGCGTCCATACCTTGAATTGTCGATCCTGGGGCAAAAAAATTCCTGTGGTGCGGTTACATCCTCTCCCCCTCGCCAACTGACAGAACCCAGAAGGTTACGACACGAGACCCGTAGGTCCTACAAAAGCACTTATTTATCACACCATGTCTGTAGGTTTAGTGTAACTGTCATATGGACTAACATTCCAGAAGTGCTACCAATGAAATGTGAAGTGGTCAGTCAATGAGATCCAGGTCTGTTAGCGTGAACCAAAACTCGGATGTGTGATTCCGGTGTAATGCCCGTTTGTCCCTGCCAGTTCAATCTCATCATGGTCAATTAGTACTGATTGCCAGTATTGTGTGCTCCGCTAAGAATATACGGTCGATCTTCCTTGCCACACTCTAAGTTGCCACAGCTGGTCGACGGATACACTTACACTTCGCCAGCCATTGATATCTGGTTTTGTACTGTGACTAAACCTTCTTTTTAATTCTTTGATAATTGCGCTTCACTGGTTGACAAGAATTGGAATCACAGGTTAGCACTAATTAACAATTTCAGCGTTGCTTATGGCGTTTATCTAATTAGAATAATTCCCTTAGCCAGTTTCTCAGTTGTAGTTCCCTGTAAGCTCTCGGCCTCTCATCTCAAAGTATGTAGGACTCAGCGCTTGGATACGAATTCAAAGATGGAAGTCAAAACGAGTTTCTCTGATAATGGGTAGTGCTATGCATGAAAAATTCTCCTTCAACTTGCACTGATTTTGCTCATTCATTCCATTTTGTTCAGCTATTTGGATCATAACGTTTAATCCGTCGATTGTTAATTTGTATCCACATGACCGTTCAGCAGGCGCTGCGTTAGAAACCATTAAGCGAGATACGTCATTCTCGAACAGTTTAACATACGCAGTCGTGATATAACTACCATTCGGTAGGATCAGTATTTTGGTGGCCATTGACAGACACGTGTTACGTTGTGCGGCAAACTATCGCTAAGTTTTCCCGGTGGTAACGTGAGATACTAGATTGCCAAAGATCTCAGACCGAAAACGGTCCTAGAGACTTTGGATGATGTACTGCGCTGATGGTGATGATGTTGAATGTGAAAGAGGTGAGTAATGTGGGAATGTCGTCAATAAACTGAATAGTCGACCGTCACGGGATTCCCTTAGAACACACCTTTATAAGGTAGAACGCTCCATAAGACCCTTTTTGCGGGCAGCACTCTACCATAATCTTTTGTTGGACCACCAGGTGGACTGCTTTTTGCTTTTGACAGCGTGGATCGTTTAACAAATACGATATACTTAACAGGTGAACAGAGGTAGGTCACAAAATTACCCTCATACGAGTATTATCCAAATGGCTAATCACAAAGCGGAATGGTTTCGACGACCGATTTATCAGTATCAAGTTAGTGCGATGTTCGTTGCCTTGTTGTGCATAAAGGAAACTTCTACAACATTGCACGTTAGCCTTGTCGGCTCGATGCATACCGACGGTCAGCCATTGTGACTTTTCTGTTAACGTGCTATGGTCACATGGCTGATCCCTAATACGATGGCCCAGACAGCTTATCGTAGTCGTAACTACGTTGCATTGACTTAAAGATACCAGATGCTTCGTCTAGAACTGTAATCCTGCGGCCCAAAAGGTCTTCCACTAACATTAGATGTTGACAATACGATTTTGCACACAAGTCATGGTGTTCAAACGAGTTGTCCACGCAAAAAAACGAACAGAACCAGCACAGACCGGTAATCAAGTTACATATTTTGGAGTGTCTTGTATGGTAATAAGTTGAGTGGGCAAATTCTAAGTTTCTTTCACCTTGAAAGTGGAAGATTCCGATTATGACAGTCAAACTTGTCAAATCCCCACTTGCCGTAGGAAAGTTTCATTTGGGAGCACATACACACTTCTTTTCGAACACCAAATATTTCGACATCCGGTTAAATGGAATTCGGTTTGGCTTTTATTCTGTAGAATTGACTGGAAACTACAACTGTTAAACTTCCTGTGGTGATCGTAGGCTACATGCTTGCAGTTCGCGGACGACAGCACGTCCATTGGCTGGAACAACACGACTACAAACAATCAAGAGTGTCCTACTTACTTTGTTGTCATTGGTCCGACAGCTGTCAAACAGGTGAGCCCTACGCGACTCAAGCACCAGGAGAACTCGGGATGATTGACACCTGTCTGTCTCACATTCCCTACCCAATTGCTTTACGTATTGTCACCTATGAAAACATTTGTAACCAGAAGCACAACTAACTCGTAACCCCATTCACAGCCCGCGACCATCTATTTCTGTTGCGTTCAGGCAAGCTTTGGGATCATCTACGGTTAATCTCACGAGTTTGCTTATTCCACTTTTTTTATCCATAATTCTATGCTTGCTATTCAATGAGCCAATCGTGAGCGGCTGGTTGATTCACCCTATGAGAAAATGAAATACATCAGCTTCTCCCTAGACCGTCTCATCCAAGAAGAGACATTGTACTCCAAACAACACTTTCACTAGATACGGAATTTTCTGAGTTAATTATCTTCATTGAAGTGACAAACTTTTCATAACTCTAAGCATCCCCCGGGCTTTGAGTTACATCCGATTCCTGCAGGGTAAAACTACGGCAGTCATGTTGGACCAAATCCAACTTGATTACACATTGACCTCAGGACAGAGCGCTCAAGTATGTAACCCCGTTTGTGGGAAACCTTCACACATCACACAAGCAAGTTAACATTTTTATCTACATCCAGCTAACAATCCTGGTGTACTACTTATCAACGCTTGGGGCACACACTGAGATGTGAACTTATGCAAAGGTGACTGTGCAGCAGATTCTGGAAATTTCATTTCCTTTAGTCTGATTGTCTTGAATGATTGATTCAAGTGGTACAATCCTAACGTGAATCAAAAGATATTTCACCAGAAAACTGGATGTGTCGGACCACGCTAGACCTTAAAACAATCTAACTAGTTGACCGTCCTATACGGGGTTGACTGAAAAGTCTGTGAGATTGAGACAACCGTAATCAATTGCGAGTGATATTCACTTTATATTAACCAAACTCCCCTATTACTAACCAGGGATAGCGCTATCTTAAATGCACTCATTCCCTGTTACCCTTTCACCTGAGTCCAGATAAAACAGTTATGTTAATCAAGAGTATCTAGGTTCAGCAACTAAGTGTTTCGGTCTTTCATAGATCAGGACAGTCCAATAGTATCCCAACCCATCTGTAGTCATGCTGTTGTATGGTAGCAAATGCTTGGCGGATAAGCACCGGCTAATTCATTTTTACCCCTCATCTTATGTTCCAATCGGCACGTAGGGATCTTCAGTTTCCTTAGCCGTTGCGCTTCCTTTCTCTCATAGGCTGAAATCGATCAGCCGTTTGTGGTTGGCATGCAAACGAGCAAGCATCTACCACCTCTCCAGAGTAGGTCGAAAAAGGGTTTTTGCAAACGGTTGGTCCCAGTGACCACCAGCGAAGTGGTGGACGGCTGTTTCGACTTGGTTGGGTCTCATCAGCACTATACACGCCGGAAAATCGAACCCACGACCCGTGAATATGTGGCGGATTGTAGTACCAGCACTTATCCACTAGACCGCGGGGTCACAGTCACCGGGGATGTAGGAAGGTATGTGAATTAGTTTCGTTAGCCGTTGTGCATCTTTATTTGTCACTTAAGCGGATGGCTTCCTGATCATTCTGGAAGCCGTCTGGTACTTTACTTTCGACGACTTTGATGGGATCTAGTGCCAATCGTGCACGCATGATTGTTTCGACAATGCTGATGAGGCACTGTTGTCTTGTTGAGACTCATCCACATTGATTGAATTTCATTGAATGAGTCGATTTTCCAAGTAGAAACCCCCATAAGTTTCCCCAGACAAATGTTTGTTGCTGGATAGTACTATGAGTCGCACACCTTTCTTTATCTCTAGTGATCACCCCTCCAAGGTCTAGTGTACGGGCGTGCGAAGTGCCATTTCGATAAATGTTCACTGGATGTGATTTCGGTTTTCCTACTTGCGTCATTCTGACGAGACCCAATAAGGTCGAAGCTGTCACTCACTACTTAGTCGTTAAACACTGTGGCTAACTATTTGTAAAACTTCAGTAAAGTTTAATGTAAAATAATCTTACCTACTATAGCTGATTGAGTCTAACCTCTATGCATTAGCCGGGCGTTGACCTTAGTCTGACTTTGGTGGACCAAGATATGCTGATTCAATTTGAGATTTTTTACGGTGAAAATATTAAAGCCATAATGCTGAGCACACTGGTACCTAGTCATGTGCCATTAGCACTTACGAGATCTAATAGACACTGTGAGTGTGTACTACAGACACACGGGTATCATCCTCAAAATATTGTTACGCCACACTAAACAGTATAACTGACCATGATTGATTCTGTCTTTGTTTTAGCTTCAAGTGGATATCGAATTGCTTATTAGTTGAATACGTCTAATGGTTTGTGTGACGTCAGAAACATTGAATTTTATATAGCACTTGAATTAAAACTGTGTTCTGTTGAGTGCAACCGTCGGCCGAAACTCAGCCGGGTAGGTCCGATATCGTGTAAAGTGTCTTAGAAACTGTTAGACCCACGGTGAAGAAGCTTACCACAACTTTATGATGGTTGCATCAAGTTACGATGAGTTAATCAAAAAAGATATACAGTTAGTTAGTTTATAAATAAGTCAGTCGTTGCACTGATTCCTGCACTCCGTCGAGTCTAGAAGAAACAACACAATTAGCTCACAACTCAACTGTCAGCTACAAGCTTCAACACCTGGTGTTCCTGTGATAGGTGGTTCATACAGTACACATAGTTGATGAGTGATAACAATCACAAACAAGTTGTGTGCTTTCGACAAACTTTCATCATTAAGTACACACTATTTATACCACCTTATCTAACAAAATAAATGAATCAATTACATTGGCCACAAATCGTTATTTACCGGGTAAACTTTTAGGCAATGGTAACGATACGATGAATGGACCGAAGAACGAACTGCCTGTTTGGTGAGAGAATTGCACAAATTCGTTCATTTTCTTGGCCAAGTCAGCGAAAGATGGGCGCATTTCAGGAAATCTGCTCCAACATTGAAGCATTTGATTGTATCTAAAGAGAGAAGAAATTGTAACCGTGAACAGTCAGTGACAAAGGAACAACTGACAACTGTCCAGAAATTTAACCACGTCTTACTGTCTGCTGTGCGTCCTACATTCTTCTGCTGTCTCGTTCTGGGTTATCTCCGTCTTACTCTTATTCTGACAGACTTTGGTTTTATAGAGTACAGATTATGCGAATGATAAATATTCGATAGAAGTCCGTTTGTCTGGAGTTTTTCTTATGGCATAGCATATATTTCAGTGAAGCTGAAACAAATCAAGCATGTGGATTATGGGAAAAAGAAACAAGTAGTTGAAGTTTGATTTGTGTGGATTATTAATTTTCACGGAATATGAAGAATTCTTGATACTTGATCTATCAGGCCTATATCGAAGTGGCTGGAGGACACATTGAAGCACGTGTTGATGAGTGGCTTTCTGTGAGCATGAAAAGGTGTTTCCGATATCGTAAGATATTTACTGATCATGGGCGACAGTACTAGTCGATAGTTTATGTCTAAATGCATACTCACTACTTACAGTCTTTGAAGTACAATATTTCACCCGAACAAGGTACATTTGCGGGAATAGCTGACATTGTATCTGAGAACGTCCTTGTTTGAAACGAGTTTCCTAATCCCTGCGCAATTTTTCGCGCTTAAGAGACTAGACAGAGAGGATCTGCATTGACAAGATAGTTCTTGTTAGATGATGGACCGCTGTTTGGAAACAATTTTTTTTATATGTCGTAATGCGTTGAAAATGATTAACGGTCACTGATTTCCAAGAGGTTGACTGTGAGAACCATTCACGCTCGAACTGTACGTTTGTTGTCATTTACTGAACGTTTGTGATTGCATACATGTCACCGATTTCTGCCTTCAGATTATGTTTTATTTTGAATAATTTTTACTCTTCTTCTGTTCACAATGCATCGGTTTAGCTATTCTTATATGACTGTCAAATGTTCATCATTTTCAGTGTTTATTTAACACACCAAGCATGTTCAGTGATAGTTATAAGCAGTTGTCCAAATGTACTTGTTTGGTACCAATTAGGGCAAACTAGCAATGGGTTTAGCTATTTGCACCTCATATAATGTTTTACAACCACATGATATACAAGTACCTCTTACCAACCCCGCGCATGAACATCATGTTCCTATTTCTGCACTTTTGTTTACCGTCTTAAACAGCGTATATAAATCCAGGTTGATGTTTTGTTTAGGAGAGAAAACGCCAACATTTTATATTGTCATAGATTTGCCTCTATTTCGGAGAGACAGAGTGCACCGAGAAAGTCAGCTTTTATTACTCCCAACAGGTCAACACCGTTTGTCTGGGTTGACCTAACCCCTTCAATATTGCCCATCAACACAAGCTTAAGCCATAATGGCATGAAGCTGCCATACAATAAGTTGTTCAACTTTGTTCACTATCAGACGAGCATACAGCGACCTACTTTCTGAACCCTGGAAATATAATTGCTCCTCCCCTATTCTGTCATCCCTCATTTCGGGAGAAAAAGTGTTAGTCTGGAAAACTGTTTCAACACATCTGGTGACTGATTCAGTACGGCTATAGGCAAAGATTCTTCTCATACAATTCACCCGTCCAGAACGATCGATCTTCCCGTTTCTTGAAGGATAGTCACTGTAGGAAGAGGAACTGCGTTTATTCAACACAATAAGACTTTCTTTCTTTGACCCATGCAAATCCAGTTGTCTATGCTGGTTTGTGTCCATCCAAACCAAATAAACGCTATTCAGTTATGCCTGTCAAATATCTTACCACCTTGTTCACAGGCTATCCTCATATGATCAGTAATATGGCGAATAAGTTTGATTTTCAAGATGAAAACAGTCAGTACGAATGATGCTCCAACTTCCTCTACTGTTGACCTTAAAATATTCAGAAGACGAACACTGGTAGATGCTAGCATTTCGTATTGGCTCGTCAGTACCAAACAACAAATAACACAGGGACCTTTCAATTTAAAGTCCACAGTACTTCTGGGAGTATGAACAAAGAAACCAACAATAACAAAAAGTCCAGTCGTGTGATCTGAATGACACTCACCACGACTTAGAGCGATGGCAACCTCAGGTTCACAAATAATTGTTTTTGTACACACAAAACAGGTTTGAACCGGTTTATCGCAACGGCTTCAGCAAATTTTAGAAACCGTGGGCTGTGGTGGC
>LUCH01000312.1:206463-222448 GCA_013368495.1 Paragonimus heterotremus | reverse complement strand
CATTCGTTGTGTTGTACGCATCGTCGCAATATCCCCTTTGAATGGTAGCTCAATATATACTAGTTTCTTCGGGACCTCATCATTTTTACTGCGTTTGGGACTCCATTCGCCATGACGCGGAATAAAGCTTCTGAGGTACCCACTACCCTCCAGAGTCATCTTAAGCATTTCCAGCTGTTGCTCAACACAATCGGGTGTGTAAATACGGCGTGCTGTGGTGAACAGCGTTCTCACTACACCCAGCTTATATTTCATCAGGACGAAACTAGTGGAGTGCATGTACTGGCCAGATCATGTTGGTTTCTTTGTTCATACTCCCAGAAGTACTGTCGACTTTAAATTGAAAGGTCCCTGTGTTATTTGTTGTTTGGTACTGACGAGCCATTACGAAATGCTAGCATCTACCACTGTTCGTCTTCTATCTGTTTTGTTCAAATTATTGAAGAGATATAACTGTTTTAGACCTTAAAATAACCAGGAAACTTGTCATAGGTTTTTTTGTTGTTGAAAACTAACATATAAAACATTAAATGATAACAACGTAGTTATTATTTTCTACAACTTGTTGAAAAGTCTACATCATTTATAATTCTTAAGAAAACACTAAATATTGAGCCACTGTTTGGAGGTCGCAACTTCCCTGGACTAATGGAAAACTGACTAAGGTTGAGGGTACTCCGTCCTTTTCTAGCTATGAAATCATTAATCCTATACAAAGACCCCACAGTGTCAAAACTGTCACTGTTGTGTACAGTAGATGTCGCATTTAGTGAAATGAAGCTTGACCTCTTAATACAATTATATAAAAAAAGATAGGATAGAGTTCCATCTTGAGATCAAGATATTCTTACCTAGTACTGTATAATCAACAATCTGGATGACAGTGATAAACAAACAAAAAAACAACCAACCTGATTGATCACGGAGTATCCTGTAAGGATTTATTTCTGCTGTATGAAACAAGCACTAGTAAATGCCATTTCAATCAAACATTACCATTTGTTTGCTGCATACAGAAAGTTGTTTTTTTGACGTTACCCTTGCAATAATTGAATACTTTTACGCTTAGACAGTTGTACATATTTCATTTTAGTTGTAATTTGCAGCTGTTTATACTAACACCCTTAAAGTACCAAGTTCCTTTATGCGTTCAGTCGAAACAGAAAGAAGACATGTTGCGAGGTGTTAACATTTCAGTTTACTTCCATTATTTGGTAAAAAGTCGGCAGACTTTTTGCAAACTGAGCAAGGTAACAACAGGTGAACGGTCCAGCCGAATAGTTCCGACTTTTTCACACACGAATAATGCATTTATCAGAAAAACGGTATTGTTTCGGAATACTTGCTTGAGCATTAAATGTTCGACACTGGTACTTTTTACGAATCTTTAACAAGGACTTGTTATCTTTTCCGTTGGGGTCCTTCTGCAAAATGCATTAATCAGTCACAAACAATCTGGTTTAAAACACTTCTGTTCTACTTTGCGACTTTTCGAGGCTGATCTCGGTCAAATAGAACTAAACACCGTGTAGATATGAACAATTAAGATATATTACTGATTGTTAACCAGGGGTTCGACAAATTTAAACTGTGCCCCCTATTTCATTTCACATTCCACATTCGGATGGACTTTTCGACAAACACCAGTAATTTAGATACAATGTTGTTGAAGCCTGCTAATCGCGCATGTCCGCGTTCTGGAGGCGATTGTGTCAATCTCTACGCCATGAGCCTGTTACTAGGCTTACCCAACGTGTCGCATCCAAGCACTCTGCCAAATTTGGTCGTGAGTAGTGAGTCGTCAACACAATTGTTGCATAAACTGGCCATTACTTCTATTCAATTTATCAGATGTACTTGTCAAGTTGAATATTATTCTGGCTTGTAGTACAATGCCTTTTGAGTTTAGTGTTAATTCTCAGCGGTTGATATTGTGTTGAAACATCACCACTGGTCGGCTCTTATGCAATTTTGAATAGTTATTTTGTAGATATCTATCTTGTTCTCCACTTAAGAAATACCGTTCACAACTAGTTTATTCGCCCTTCCGTAGATGATTTTCGAAAATACAGTATGTTCTGATGGTCTGATTTTTAAAATCAGTTAGATTCTCTAAGTAACTTGAACGAAACAATGAAAATACTTCAAGCATATGATCTCTGATGGCAAAACATTATCCAACTAAGACACACGGTTTTAACATGTGTAAGAATTTTTGGGCAACCCGGAACGCATCTTTCATTTTATTGAGGCCTCGATTATCAAACACTACAACCCTCTCCCATGCATCTTGAAATCAATTGGCATTGTTTCCGTGTCTACTACGATGGTCAATATTTTGAAGTTTTCCGTTGTCGTGTACACTTGTTAGATCCAGTGTTTTTAGATTTATGGTCAGACGCCGGTGTGTTTTCACGTGATAAAAACTGCAATCTTTCAGATAACTTGAGTCAAAATATATCACTTCAGACAATGCTGGTAATGTCAATATTGGATGACCCTACAATGTTTCAGGGAACACGTATAGTGAACAGTGCCACTGAAATATAAGGCCTCATAGGATGACGGCTGCAACTTCCCTAATAGCCGTGAGTTACTGGTGGGGTAATATATTAATCCCTTGGACCACATTGCTCATTAACACCTCAACGGTGCGGCCCGTTGACAACGCGCAAGACTGAGATGCCGCTACAAGAGATGTGCAAAAGCCGCCGAGAAGGTGATTCGACTAAAAGAAGTGCCTGCAAGCAATTTGTGTGGTCTAATCAACATTTCAACTTCAGATGCTTCACACTAGTTCAGCGTAATTGCACACTAATGAAGATGCTGTTTATTCAAGCAAGCCACAGTCTTGTGACGCAACGGCTGTTCACGTCTGTTCAATAATCAAATGGTTACTCTGAGAGATTAATGGAAATATACATTAGACAAAATACATCATCCAAAGATGTAGTCACTGTAGAAAAGGATGGTATACACGAAGCCACCTTTTAAGGGGATTACACTGTGCATCAAACAACGTGATTATTAATGAGTTCGACAAAACGGACATTTCACGCAAGTGAACTCCGTTTGATCACTCAGATTCAAAAGCCATCAGTGCCTCCAATCAAAGAGATCCGTTCATCTGTGTCACCTTACAGTGTGTTTACCAATTTTTATGTACTTGAGGTGAAGACCGAGAGGTGCTTGATCTCCGGAGTGGAGGAACATTTACTCAAATATGTGCAGCAGTCCATGTCACCGGAGAACAGCAATGTTGCTGGGCCACTGAAGCAGCCGTTTCCCGTATTCGCTGAATACGACCTGACCTTTGGTTATGCCATTCACCCAGTTTGTACACTTAGGATCCTAGTAAGTCATTTTTAACGGAGATATTTATAATTCTGAGTTGGTCACAATCAACCGATCCAAGGCAGCTTTGTGCGTTCGGAAACAGTTGATCATGAACGTACACTTGTGCTGGACTTAATAAAATTACCTTACTTGCCGACTGCTTACTTACATACCCTAAATATTAGCTATAAAAGCGACTCATGTCATCCCAAATTTAGTATTGATGAATCAGTACGAAATGTGTGTCTCTACCGTTCTTCGTGTTCTAACGGTTCTGCTAAAGCTTATAGAAAGAACACTGATGTTTAAAATTGGCTGCAAGCTCATGTATGATCAGAATTCAGTTTATGTTACTCCAGAGAACATGACAATTCAAGTATCCCTTTTAAAAGATCATGTCTTTTTTATTGGAACATCGAAAACTTGTGCAAATTAGACTAACTTGTTTGATACTGACAAGTCTCAAAGTTCGAAACAGTTGAATATTCTGGGAGACATTTGTTTGATCAAACCGAACAAAAGCTATTCATTCGACTTTGAAACCACTGACTAGCCACATACGGTTGCGAAAAACTTCCCCTGACTTTCGTTTACACATGTCAAAAAGAATGGTCTACATGAACTGTTTAGAGGACTTATTTCTCTGGCAAACGCCAACAGCACAAGTTAATTTATGGAGGGTTAGCATTCCAAAGTAGCTGAGTATATCAATTTCAAAATGGATAGGATCAGTAGGACAGTGCAATTCGAACAGTAAATAAGACGTGAATGTGACCAAGATATCTCAAGTGGGAAAACTGGCTTAGCTGTGCTTTCAAGCATTTTTAGCAATGATTACTGTGAGCTAGACAGGACAACCGTGTCAATTACGGCAAAACGATTTCATTCGAGGATCTGCAAGGTGTGATTCTAAGGTCACGCTTGGACAGAAATTGGTCTGGGTGATTTAAAAGCTTCAGCTAGTAAGAGAATGACTATTTTGTATAAACTGTACTGCTCTCCCTTGACTCGCGGCACTGTTGTCAACGTGCGTAGGTTGAGTAGCCACTCGCTGGGAGCGAATGAAGCCACCGATCTGTCGGTGAATATCGTACACGTTTTGTTTACCAAATGTCGAACATTTAGTCAATCCCCGTTTTTCATTCGTCCACACATAGTACCCTCATATTGTCCGCTCGAATTCACTAGCGTTAGCAATCCTACGTTTGTGGTTTAATTTTTATATTATGTTCTTTTATCTCCAACAGATGATAGTTATATTAGCTCGTGCAATCGCCGCACCATTATTAGTTTGTGTTGTGGGCATGTTCATGCCATCCAACCAAATTAATGAAGTTGTTGTGGACAAGTGGGTGTGCGCTCGACCCTGGTCTACTAACAGTCTTGAACACCTTTACTGAAGAGCAATCGAAACACTTTTGAAACAGGCATCAGACTAAAAGAACGCGGAAGGGTTTGGAAACAAACCGCATATTTCCAGTAGTGTTTGGAAATACCATGAGTAGTTAGCTCTAGTTAAGTTTGTGGTCAACGGCAGCAACAAGGTGAACTCCAGTGCACTGGGCGACACTCAGATACGCGCCAAGCGAAAAGTGGGTGGAACCTTCGGTTACATTATACGGCACTTGAAACTGTACAAGCGAAACGATTTTGAAGAATAGAATAACAGATCAGTCTTTAGAACAAGGTTAACGGTTTGCTGCATGCAAATAGTTGCCCGACTGAACAAAGTGGCATCTGCAACAGGCGCACACATGACAGATGAGCGAGAGAACACGGTTGCAGCCGGGATCCCTAGAGAAGCCACACGACCGTTGGTCGGTACAAAGCGGAGCCATAACTCATCAGTCCGCCTTCCACTGTATCATCATTTGCTTTGATGTTTGTCGATCAACATACCAGGTTCCATCGGGCTTTAATGATTAGGATGAAAGTATCTGGGTCATAAATGTTGACAGGATACCTGACCGGTATTCACTAGGGGTCACGTGAACGATGTTTACAAACTTCATGAGTATCATCGAGTTGTTTTATTCGGTTTGGTGAGTTGTTACTTAGCCAGCGAGCATTCGTAAGAGTACAAGTCTGTATGAGGTCGTTGCCGTTTACGCAAATGTGCATATCGGTTGGTTTGTTGGATGTGCGCAGCATTCTACCCTGCCACATTCTTACGCAAGAAAGTACATTACGATGGACACTTATCAAACCTTATTCTTGATGCTAATCCGTCACGTAACCAAACTTCCCCAATCCCATCGGCGAGACGAGGTGAATACCGCGTTACAGTTTATTCTAATTGCACCTATTGCGGTGATAATTTCAAGGTCAAGCTTCTATTGTCTTTTGACGTAATTATTTGGGTAGCACTAATACAAGTACATCATTTGAAATAAATGCATTGCTTCCTTTTTTCTGAGTTACCCAAATTTCCCCTTCAAATAACGGTGTTGTTTCGTACATTTGAAACTGTAACAACTAAATCCTTATGATTTCCTTATTCATATATCGAGATTTTTCGTTAATTAAGGAGACTTAATGCGAAAAGGTGTTGAGCGCCTTGCCTATTCTGATTTACTGCCACTCGTAATTCAGGTGTTTTTCTGTTCACTGAAGACTGCTAGCACTCATACCAAGGTTTCATTGTTTGTGTGTCAATTCTATATAAGGTAGGATTGGAATTGTTTCTCAGGGCCGACTTGTAGCAAAGCATCGACACCATCGGCAATGCCCGTGTCTTCTGTTGATGTTTAGTAGTCATGCAAGCATTAAAAAAACAATCAGGCCTTAGTTTGTGGTCAAACGAATTGTCAGAGATGGAATTCAACTGTCAGCAAAGACATTATGCCTGAGTCCAAACGTATAACCCAAAGATCCCTACTTGTTAACAAAACCAGGTTGAAAGTGACAGCTAGACAGCACCTGCAATCAAACCACGGCAACATCCTTTCCAATGGGTCCCATTAGCTGCTCTCATGTCTAACATTTTTAACCGTGGTTTTTGTGTGCTAGTGACACTCCACCAGGGGAACAGAATCTGGTTTACTGTGCCGAATTTCCCAATAATTTTCCTCACTTCCTCAGGCCAACAGATCGTTTGTTCAACCCACACCCTACGCCGATCAGCTGAAACATCGCCAAAGATTGCCCAACGCGACGGATGAACAGTTGACACTCTTAATGTGTGACACAGCCACCTAGGTGGATGCATCTTCAGAAGGTAAACAGTCGAAATTGTTTGACACTGCTAAATACCGTCTTCCCGACCTCGTTGATTTTTATTCGTTGTAGCCACTTGAAACTTGCAAATGCTGGTTGTTGAAATGAATAAGTAGCAACCACTGACATTTGGCTGTCGGCTTACTTAAAGAAAAACATCACATTACAGGTGTGCCACCATTCCACCTGTCTGACCGTAACGATGTGGTTGTGAATTCCTTAAATTATCAAATGGTAGTAGACAGATCCAGGTTTAGTCACACTGGTACAACTTGTCAAATTGTTCCCATGTTTCATGCAAAACGCAGTAACACAACTTGTAATCTCACAGAACACAATATACTCACAGTTCCTCAGGGCAGTTTTCCGGCCGGCCCAAAACGTGTCCACCGATTACCAAATTCATCACATCCGCATTCGCTCGGCCATAAAATGGGTCTGCACCCAGGGTCATCACTTCCCAACAAGTTACCGCAAATGCCCTTTATTCCATTACAGATTCCAGGGACATTCGTTGAAATGTAAAAAAAAACA
The DNA here is from genome assembly GCA_013368495.1 of Paragonimus heterotremus. Lineage (NCBI taxonomy): Eukaryota > Metazoa > Platyhelminthes > Trematoda > Plagiorchiida > Troglotrematidae > Paragonimus > Paragonimus heterotremus. The sequence goes on along the minus strand of LUCH01000312.1, from coordinate 215,362 downwards.
GAAATCGAGTTGAAGGAACGACGTATAGGTATGTGGTATGTCTAAAATGAAGCTGACATTTCAAAACTAAACGAATGTCTTGTGTTACAACCCACACTGTCAAATTCTCAAGAGGGATCTAGGAAATTTAGTAAAAGTGCGTATTTAGAATGGCGCCTAATGTACTGTGTTGAAATAGAGGAAACGTTTGATGTTCCATCTCCTAAACTATCGTCTCAGAAACCGTGTATAGTCGTTTTCAACTGGATCGTGTAACTGGTAAATGTTTGGGTGGTAAACGGTTGGATCAGTTAACTACCTTTCACTTATCACGTGTGAAACTGTATTGTATAAACGATGTTGAATTCCATTGTTTTCGGGGAAATAAATCGTGAATATCACATGAGGCATATTGAGTGTGTACTGCAATTAGTAAAATAAGTGGTTTGGTAGATGTGACTGAATATTAAAAGCTGCAAATAGGAAAACTGCATTGTTTGGCTGGACTTGAACTGTCAACAATAATCGTCGATCTTATGTGGTTAACCCATTGGGTTTAAAATACACCACATCAGCTAGAATATCTCGTTTGCCTTACACCAGGTATGATAGGAGCCCAATCGCTTCACCGGCACATGGTTAGAACCTCTGGTAATCTTAACAAGAGTACAGATGAATTCTGTTGCTTCACATCATACGCCAAATAGGAATTCAGCGGTCAATTGTAAGTTTTATGAATTCCTTCGGAATATTCTCAGATGTCGATGAGCTAGGTTATTCAACATCGTTTGCTGTACTAATTAACTAGAGTATGCAGCCCGTGTATTCTACATGAATAGTACACCGACTTGGATAAGATATTTTGATAAGTCTGAGTTTGCAAACGTGAGCACTAGATGAAGACTGCTCACGCATGAAGAGTCAAAGTCTCTCCTGAGTTTAATTCTACAAGGGTGAACAAGACATGCATGCTGCGTATACCTTGCCGGGTAGGCTCCGAAGTCTCTTTGAGAATTCCAAAATTTTATAATTTGATCCCATTTTCCACACATTCCTAACGTAGTTTATAGGCTTCAACAGTTATTCTGATGGACTGCTCGTCCTCGAATAGCCCATGCTGGAATTCGTCAAATGTAAGAGGATGTGAATCACCAGACGTGCTTTCGGAGCTCAAAGGTTGTAGAGTGCACACATCAGCATTTCATGCACTTCCTGAGAGTTGACCTAACAGTTGATTTAGTGCATTAATTTATTGGTTGGCGGCATCTGAAACCGATTAGCCTGTCACAGTGACCGAAGCCAAAGGACGCCTGCGCTTTAAACCATCACCCCAAGTGGCTTGCGCTGCACCACTTGCGTTTCCACTCACGCACCACGTATCCGGTGTAAACCCGAAGGAATAAGACCAGTAGGTGTGTGAATAAGACCTTTGTGTGCAGCTGGCCAATGCTGGTTAGCCAATTGAATAGCTAGCAGGAAAAGGAAACCCATATCTCTCGGAGAATAAACAGTGAGAGAGACTGCAGTGGCAAGATATATACCAAGTGTTTCAGTATACGAGTGCATGCTAGTGCATTCCAGAGAGAATGAAGTTGAAAAACAAAACTCAAAGTTGAACTACGAAAGGATCAGACAGACGATTTATCATTCAATACACCAACAAAGCCCAAGAAAAGAGTAGGTAGGAGATCACAGACACCCAAGTTTCTGAAAAGAGGAGCAGATTAGTTGCCAAACGACCATGGTTTTGGTCGATACAATCATACACAAAAGAAGGAATACCAGTGTCTGACGACTAAGAGGAAAATGATACTTTAAATAGATACTAAATACGGGAGCTATTTTTAAAATCCATGTGAAGATTGATTTTTACCACTGTTTAAGTTGAAAGCTCTTCTCTCCGAAAAAGTACTTCTCATCCACATAGTTTTTAGTTGATTACATCAGTTTGCTACCAGAAACAGTCGAATGACCAAATATGGACTCTTAGCCACAGTTACAATGGCAGAACGATAAATTTACCAGATAACCACATAGAGAGACAGGACGAAACATTGTTTCCATGTTGGGAACTTGAGCAACACAAACACTACTGGTGAAACAAAATTTATGCTAACCACACTATAACTCAAAATCATCGATAACAATTTGATGGTTTGGGTTGAACAACTTCAGGATCGTTTGAAATGTCTTGACATCTAGGCAATTGATGAGGATTTGTGACCTAATACCAATCATGGCAATCACTGTCGGATAGATCTGATCAAACGACAAATTTCACTTAGGAAAACATCATATAGAACCAGTATTTGAGTTACAACGTTACCATGGTACTATCACTCAACAACCTGACAAGGACAGCGGCGTTATAAACACAAACGATTATCTTCAAAAAAGTATTCTATTTTCCGGGCCACAACTAATTTAGAACCTGAAACTAACCAAAAATTTTGTAACATACGACCAGAAGAACAGATAGAGATTGTATCCAAAGATATGTTACACAAGATGCGGCCGTATGTTAAACACGATTGTCCTTTTTGCACGTCTTATTGTCCGTCAAATTAGGGTTTTCGTGCAAAACGTTGATTTAGCGGTCACTTCAAATTTAATTCGTGCACGCTTATTAGCTTCGATCGCAAGTTACAATATGTAACGCAGAGGGTTAAGAGTACGATTACCAAAATGTTAAAACAAATACTGGCAACCGGAGTACTGGATCAAACAGTGACGGACGCTATTAAACAGAGTGAATCCTATTCAGCAAGACTTTGTTGTCTGCCGAAAGTCCACAATGAAGGATTTTCACGAAGATTCGTTTTGTTTGTTAGTTCAGCAGAATACAACTTTGAATTTGCTAAAGTGATTGAAGCCATTGTGGCTCTTTTCAGTTTGGAAATACTGCATAAGTTCGTTAAAGACCTGTCCTTATTCTAGTTAGCAGAAAACTCGACTCTGTTTATTAAATTTATCGTGTGATTACATGGTCATGAAACTATTTCAGTTATTTTTGTACATCCCACATGTCTGTTACTTTTGGTTAATGGCCACGCAGTCAGGACTTCTCATTTGTATTCTAATTGCGGGGGCGTAATGGGAGATGTTGACTTTTATAACTTGATTATTTTGTAGCAGCACACATTTGTGTGGTCAAGGTCAAATGCCTGGACCGACTTACTGTGGCATTTGACCTGAACGTTATGTCCACACATCCACCGCTGAGCGACCCTTACGCGTACACATCGCAGTGACTTCGAACGACTCACCGTTTGTCAACACGACTGTAGACGTTAAATTGAAAGGTTCCCGTGTTATTGGTTATTTGGTACTGACGAGCCAATACGAAATGCTAGCATCTACCAGTGTTCGTCTTCTAACTGTTTTGTTCAAACACGACTGTAGTCAATGTCACGTGCACACACGTATACGCACAGACACACGGCAGCACACACAACAAACCTCATCTCGGACGTTAGCGTATGGCACATGACTCAACCCAGTGTCCTCACCGGAGCTGACAAGACAACGAGACCGTACACATATGTGAACACAACTTGTCTGGGTCTCTCGCGCGCCGGTGAACAAACCACAGTTGCAGTGCTCCTTGGACTACATCATGTAGTTCCTTACGTTGACATCTATGGGATTCCACTCAACACTCCACTAACACATCCACGGATTACATCTGTGTATTTTGTCCGAACCCTTGCTGTAAGTTCACCTGTTATATTTGTCTGTTATTTACATTACACTTCGGTTACTTATCCCCGTGATATTATTTAGATGTTTAGTTATACCGATACTACTTACAGAGTATTGTAATTAGCTAGCCAGCATCTAAAACTGTGTATTTCGGTTCACTTGCCTGTGCGTTTGTGAACTTATTAAGCGTTACCGTGCTCCTTGTTGAGACAGTGAGAATATCTTGAGCATTACTCGAAAACGACCGTGACTGAATTTCTGGGCGCGACAATTTGGTCATAAACAGTTCCGGTCACCGGTTTACACACCCACCTCAAAGGAAGGCTGAACAGAGCTCAACATTTAGTTTAACGAGGTACTACACACTACCACTGCTACTGCCTGGTGGAATGCCTGTATGGGTTTAAAAATCGCAATCAGAAGTGAACGGTGTTCGAGATGCGACAGTTAATGTCCCTCACTGCTCACATCCTAACCATGATGTATCACAACGTTGTGATCGCAAAAGACGCTTGGCCTGCCGATTAGTCCACTGAGAGAACTCGCCTACAGGTCATGTTAAAAATGAAACCACAATTGCGCACACTCATTTGAACGGCAGATTTGCATCCACATACATTGGTATATAGTACATTCTCATTCGCCTTGGTGAAAGTTTTCGTTTAGCGTGTACACACTATTCCGATAGCTTGTTCTGGTCAGTCGTCCTCTTGGCGTTGGCAGCTTGCCCTTTTGTTCCTAAATGTCGCCTATGAAAAAATATACTACTTGTGAGTAGTATGCCTGTTATACAACACTAAGATCTCAAGTAGGTGAAACCCGCAAACGCAAAGAACAGTAGAAGTACCGATGCTGAAAGCCACGGCTTGTGATAACGTTGTTGTTGTTGTTGTTGCTATTAGCTCACATTCAAGAATAAATCAAAACCAGGCTACTCATGAATTCGTTGGAAATTAAAGCTGTGACATTCGTGAATAAAAATCAGGTTTGATAGTTTTACTTTCTCGAGTTAATAGGGCGTTTAAGATGGGATATATTTCAATAACGTTTGCCATCAATCTAAATCATTCTAAGGCCAACACTATTGTATGCAGTACGTATTATATATGCTTATATAAACCGACAGTTAACCACTGAGGACTGATTCACTATCTGCAGTTCTTTATTCTCTTTACATGAACGTTTTGAAACCTCACATTCAATGACAGTTTCAAACATGCAGTTGATTGCCACTGAAACCAAATCACACTTGTGATAAACTGTCATTTTACGATGTATAACTTAACTATTCGGACCAATCTGAATAAACAAAATTATTACCAGCTACTTATCTCCACTGCAATTAATTTGTATAAAACTAGGGTCGATCAAAATCAGATTAAGAGTATCTTTTCTAATGCAAGTGTATTTACGGTTAAGCAAAAATAAAACAGAAAACAAGAGCGTCCTGTTGGTACTAGTCGATAAGACTGAATTCAAGCTAAAAACTGAATATTCTGACTTCGTTAATCCCATTTTAAGTTTTTGCATTTGAAGTACACATAATAAGATTATTAGATGCGCTTAAAAAACTAGAAATTTCTTCCAGATGGCATACAACTTCAGTGACAGGTGTAACATGCGTTGACAAAATCTGTATTTCTTAAGCAAACCTACCACACGTCGGATTTGCTAGTGAACAGACCATCTCGAATTGCTTCCGGTGACATCCAACGTACGGGCAGTTTGGGTTCATTACGTTTTCGATAGAAGTCGTTTTTGTAGATGTCCCTTGCCAATCCAAAGTCGCATAATTTTACAATCCTTCCACTCGGATCATTATGACTGACCAGGCAGTTACGAGCAGCAATATCGCTGATGGGATAATATGATAAACAGAGGGAGATATTGTGATATTGTGATTTGATATAAGAACGCAACATTACTCAAACACAACGTGACTGTGGACATATCCTTTATTTCGATGTGCAAGTAACCAGCCACCTGTTCTACAATGATACATAACAGAGTTTCATAGCTTTTTCTCAGTACATTACCTATCACATCAACCTGACACTCTGTTCAGTATATTCAGGTGACATGTCATTACGAATAAATCTGTTTGTTAATACTGCGAAGCAATTATGAATCCATAAGCAAAAGATGGTTTTAATTTTCATCCCGAAAAATACAAACATGGGCTAACTTCAGTGAATGCGGAAACCCCGGCCAGTTTTATGTGATACTCTACCTATGTGGACCAAAATCCCTCACTATTTGTCACTTTAACATAACTGTTAACAACATGTAGGATTAAAAAATTTCAGACTCAGATTATTCTTTTTCATCAAGAGTTATTTGTAATGGATCGAATCTTAGTTCGGCTGTGCATTTTGAAGACTGACAGCCGGTTTATTCGTAGTGTTGAGGAAAGCACATGTAACTGGGATATGACAAGTTGGCTTTCAACTAGCGTGGAAAACCAAGTGCGACGACTGATCTTCGGTTGCGTGTGACATCTGAATAAAGCAACAAGAGGGAATGTACAACCGTTTGACCCTTAAACCTGATCGCATTAAAACCGTATGGTTAATATTTATTACAGTCTGAATAAATTGTAGTCACAGTATTTATGTTCACTGTTAGCAAATTACATGATTCGGTCCCGGATATTAAACGTACCTATGCAAAAAATCCGCATGCTCAATTACTAAGCACATAAAACGAGAAATGAATAGAAATAAGCGATTGACCAGAAGTAAATTGTGGTTGACCATGGCAACAAATCTTGAAGTACAGCTTTAGTCAACACAGTTTTATGTTCCGTGTGGTGTCTAAGTTCATTGAGAAAACTTCTCTCACCCACCGTGAAAGACTGTTTGTTCCTGCCAATATTTCTGTAATAGTGTTTTAAAGTGTATCGAAGGGTGTAAGCCCCAAAATCACAAAATTCCTAAATGTATCGTGAATATGTTTCGTACAACCATATACTATTGCGAATAAAACTTACCGATGAACAAAGTGTTGCTCCTCCAAGTAGCGGCAACCGTGTGAGATATCTCTCATTATACTGACCAGCGCCGGTAAATCCAGCTGTGCGGTCAGGGTGATCACATTGGAGGCGTTGCTAAAACCGACTGTTGTTCCTGCACCAGCGACCGCAGGTGCAGTACTAGTTGTGCTCGTGTTGATCGAAGAACCCTCCGAGCCCATTAGTGTCCTTATGTCCGCTGCGCTTGAACCTGCGGCGCAAATGGCTGCAGCGGCAAACATGTTGGCAGCCACGTTTGGAGCGAGACGAGGACGGGATCGGTGCAAATAATCTCGCAAATTACCCTGGTCCATCATTTCTAACACCAAACATTGTTGACCGGGAGAATCGAATGACACACCGAAGAATCGTACTATATTGGCGTGCTGATATCGGTGCATTAGTTTGGCCTCTCGCCTGAATTCAGCCTCGGTTAGAGATTTGTTATTCCTAACCTGAATTTTGATAAACACATCAGAAATAAAAATTATCAAGTAGGCTCAATACACATCATCATGGTTAGCCAACATGATAAGCCAAGTGGAAATATGTCCATTTATTGTTTTGTTTCAAGCCTATAAAGTCGACCTCTACTGACACACTAGTCGCGAGGGTATACACACCCCAATGAAACGTACCAAATCTTCGGTAATGGCATTATTCATTTTAAATCTCCCGGAGTGTCATTTTCGGTACAGAGTCTTCTTTGTCATGACATCACTTTACACTAAGTCAGTCTCATCTGCTCATCAGCAAGACACTTAGGTGTAAATTTAACAAAAGTTCTTCCTGTGAGACACCTGTAATATTCAAGGTCAATCATTCCTTGTCAGGGCCACTACGAGGCGAGCGAATCGTTTTTCCAGTGGTCGGCTACGGTAGTACGTTATTGCGATTGAAGGACAGAAGCAACAAACTGACGTTATATAACGAGATCACAGTGAGGAGCAGTGCCAAACCGCTAAAGCTTATACGATGTTACTAAACAACTGCTTAATTACAAAGTAGCATTACTAGATCATTCAATCTTTCGGCTTACGTTCACTTACATCCTAGTCTCTTTCTCTTAGGATTAACACGAATTCCTCCTCTTTGGAATCTATCCTACCCGGACGTCTGCACACAGTGTATGCCACAACTATATACAGTGAAACGTTAGACGCTACGCAACCCTGGTTTTCTTTGCCTGAAACTTACGTGAAGAAGAGGGTGAAGGTGAATGTAACTGGATTAAGTGATCGACCTTCCCAACTTTTATCGGATGTGATCCTCACTGATGAACAGAATTTCCAATGCTTCTCACTTCTGAATGAATACATTTTGTTTGACATAATCATTTTGCAGGTTTAACTAAGAAGTACCTGACATCTTTCTTTGGATGACACAGTGTTTAGTTTATTTTGATTTAAAACTGTGGAAAGTTCAAAGTGGTTGAACAACAATGAAAACATACTTTACATTTGGAGTCTGACAGAAACAGTCGCGAGTGTTTAGTCAGCTGATCATGTTACCCGATTCGCCATGAAATTATGATGCCCCATGGGACGGACTCATACAAATGTTCACAGTTTACTGTCGGGATGAGGATTGATAGGCATTGGTCAAACACCAAACGGCATATCTCGGAGATACACTTTTTCCGTTGAGAACCTGTGATCGAAAAGTCTGCTTTCAAAACAAAAAATAGACACGTCTGTATTGGTTGCATGATGTGCATCAGTGGGGCCGTTTTTCAGGTGACCAGTCTGCTAAGACTAGAAAAAAGCTAACTACTCAGCAGTTAGATAACAGATCAAATGTTTTGTTTATGTCAACTGCCGATCACAGCACAACTTTGGAATGAGCCGGGATTAAGGGAACTACACTTATTGGGTCTGCTAAACTCATAAAACCTAGCGTCGTTTGGAACGTACATAATGTATGTTATACCCTTCTTTCTCTAGGTTGCTTTTTGCAAGGCAAATTAGACCAAATTTGGACAAGTTAAAAAGTTGCAAAGTCCGGACACATGCAAGTAGTTCAGACGGTATGATAGAGCACAAAGTGCAAAAGTAACAGGTCCGAACGCTGATCCCATTTATGGAACATACATTGTATTCCGGTCCAGATGGTACACTACTAAAGAAATTCAAATAGAGACCAGCTGTACCATTAAATTGCTGAGCCATAATTGTTGCACAGCCAGGAGATTCTAATCTTACTGTGAAA
>LUCH01000312.1:176168-205167 GCA_013368495.1 Paragonimus heterotremus | reverse complement strand
GTTTATTCTGGGATGGTAGACCCAGATCTCTACAATAATAAAACATCCGAACAAAGAAACAGGCTTGCATAATTATGGCTGAGTCGCCATGAACTCACACTCATTGTCCAACGTTAACCACAGCACACAAAACGGCATATACAGATTAGAAAGGACTAGGAACCTATAAAGCAGAATTCAAGTACACAAACAACCAAAAAAGACAGACGGAGTTGTTAAGGGAACTATCAATCACAACTTTTGGGTACGTTTCGTTCGGAATTAGTTCAGTCACTTCTGAATGAGAGGTGGAATGGATTACTCTCCGGTAAACCCTTTCGTCCAATTCAGATGAGTCCCACTTTCACAAACAAGAAGGGCGATCAACGAATATCTGTCCAAACCACCGTAAAAGTCTATTTCTTTTTTTGTAGCTAGGTCACTCTTCCTCAACTGCCATATCTTACGGACACTTGTCTCAAGCTGGCATTTATTTGCAAACGAACGTTAGCGCACGTTGTACACCCTGAATATGTTCAACTCTAACTTATATCTTGTATGAACTGAAAATTCACCGACTAACTTGTGTATAGAGTGCATAAAGGTGGCTCTGAAATTCTAAACATTGAGGAAACTTAAACGAAACGAGGTATGGGTTATGATTTGCTTTTCACCTCCCTTCACGTGGTTTGATACAGTTTATTTCGAATTGCCAGCTTTGTACTGACCACGGTCTCAAATGCTTAACAGCGAGTTCATAATGATTAGTGATATCGTTTCGTTCATCTGCATAAATGGAGCGGAAGGTAATTTATAACACAGTTGCATTCACATTCCCCTATCACAGAGCTGGTGAACATGTGAGTAAAAGGCTTGACTTGTAACGCGGAAGACTGTTTGTTCAATACCCCCAATAACACCACCTCTACTCTGTGAGTCCGAACTATTATAAACCCGGTCGTGAAGTACCAGTTTGAAGATGAACATCTACAAACACCATGAAATTGAGTTTACTCATAACAACTTGACATGTTACAGAGATTTTGGAGCAACACAGTCACATACATACTTCCAGTCGACAGCAGTCATGTTTTCAGAAAATCTCCAATTAACGACGATCTGCACCGTAAGTCCTCGCTATATTTACACTAACTTTTAACTACGAAGTTGAAATATCGTTGATATCACTTCAGTGTTTGTCGAACAAGCAGACAACATCTTTTCATTAAAGTAAATTTGTAGAATCCATGTTTAAATTTAATACGGTTATGATAATGTAATGGGACTTAGTGCAAAATCAACAGTAACTGTCATGAAGAATTAACATACGTTCAAAGTGATTTAGTTGAAAGTCGTGGGTCCAACTCTACTTTTTTTCTTGTCAGCCAAGCTTAATGTCGAAGATAATAACATTTTCTCGGAGGTAGCCTGTTCCCGAATTGCTTAACTTTTCTGTCCTGCTGAGTTGCAGAAAATAAAGACAGCATGCGAAACTTGACAGTTTGGTGAACCGAGTATTTTTAAAATTTATGGACACTAAACATTCTTCCTCAAATTGACGATTTGTTTCATGTGTACAACGGGAGAATCAGTTAACTTTATGTGCGTAATTGTAATTATTGGTAAAATAAAATCACTTTCAGAAATTTCTGCATAGGCCAGTTAGGTCATCGACAATACGTTAAACAAGCTGCATCTTATCAGCGTGAGTAGATAAGTGAAATCAGGAAATGAGTTGAAGTGTAAATGCAACTTGGGTTGACGTAAAACCATTAATATGCATTGTCCTACTGTCATACGCTGCAGTTAGCAGTAATTACACCAGGATAAACCTCAATAAAATAGTTTGGTTTGTGTAAATCAGAACCCAAATTGTCAGCCTCGACTCGTAGACCAGTTCTAGTATCGAAGAGCATTAAAATTGAAGGGTAGATTGTACATGCATTGTTGAGATGAAACAGCAAGCCGGAAGTTAATGGAGTGACTTCTGAAGTAACATACAATAGTAAGTTAACAGTTTCTTAACTACGTTATTTACCCGAAATGCTCACTTCAAGTGACCGCTTACTCTAACACACACACTTTAGGGGATGAAGTGCAGAAAGGTTTTGTTATTGATTCGAAGATAAGGACAACCACGAAAACTGCTGAAACTTTTATCTCTACATAGAAGGGCAATAAAAATAAGGTCATAGACAAGCATTTGTAAGAATAAGTCTGATTATTTTCTCAGCAGAACAGAGATGGCCATTGAAAGTGTTTGACAAGATGCACCAGAAAACCTGATGTATTTGATTAACCACCTAAGTGAATTGTTTAGACTATGTTCAAGTTTTCTCCAAAACAACTGACAACAATTTCTGACAATTACTTGAGCAGTTTAACATACCTCACAGTTACAAAATATCACAGTCGTTGATTTAAGAGACATTGTTTACAATCTAATTTAGCACAGACAAACAATTAAGAATAACTATAAAATGTTTGTTTAAACCTGGGTATGATCAATCGTGAAGTTTATTCTTATCGTCGTATGCACGGAACATACCTTTAGGGCGACCTTCTCAAATCGACTTCCATCAACATCCTGCACGTGTAGCCAACCTTCCCATACTTTCCCGAACGCTCCACATCCAATGTAACGTTGGAACCGAATGTTGGCTGCTGATATCTGGTTGACCTGTTCGAAACTCATTGAATCGGACTTCCCCATCCCATAGAGCGAATTCACCTCTTGATTCCAAAGTGGTTCCATTGTAGGAAGATCCAACGGAACTCCACTTGTGGTCAAATCGCTCCCTATCCCAAGTCCGAAAGAATCGTTCCCACTTCCAGAATTCATTCGTCGCGCTGGATTGAAGCTGATCAGAAATGGTGTCTTACCTGGCTTACCATCTTTACGTCTTCCTAAACAAACAGTGGAAGAAATACACAAACCGTGTGGTTACAATCAATGCGTGATCACCTTAATGAAATGACTGAATTTATTCCTGTAAATAATTGTTCTACCCTACGCTACACCAATATGATTAATAAATTTTATTGGCTGATTCGCTCAAGATTCAGCAATATTTGCTCCATTGACCGAATTTGGCCTGTCGGTCAAAGTTAGCAATCTCGCGACTCGAAAATGAAATGCCACTTGTACCGGTCTGTCAGTTGAAAATTTTCGACCAGTTGTCTTGTATGAAGTTGACTTCGGCGTTCAGCAGAGCAACGCTTCCCAAGTAGGCGGTATACGCTGAGAATCATATAAGACCATACGTGTTATGTACATACAGGTTGTTCCGTGTCGCTAGGCTCATTTACATGTCGTCTAATACTGAGGGTATTTGTGTGAATATTATAGCACCAAACATCACATTTATGTTTCATTTTTTACTCCACGAGTGGCAGGCCGTTTAAACGAAGTAAGCATTACAATTTTGTTCCATTCATTAAGTTCCAGCAACAGTTATACTTAATTATAAGTTGGCAGATTTGATAAGTTGGCACAGACTAAATCGTGTGGTCTCGTAGCTTAGCTAATAAAACAATTGCCTACTCAAGTTATTCCTTAACTGTTGACGGTTGGAGTCCATCCGAAGCCCGAGTTTTTATAAGTGAGTCTCTTGTCAATATTCGCTATAAATTATCATCTCTCAAAATGGGTTATGTAACCTTCACAAACAACGGTTCTTTTATAGCAGAGTCGCTTGAAACAATAAGAACAAGAATGTATGGTTACTTCAAGTGAAAGTCAACGCAACGATGGCAAACTAGTACTGTCATACCGTAACCAGAGCGTTCACTGGCCCCTGCACTTGCAATTAACTATATAATGGATCACAGTAAACATTGTCTTTGGCTGCCGCTGTGGTGTTTCTCCTTCTGGAGAGCTAAGTGATTTTAAACTGAAAATGTTTTCACTCCACTACTACAGATTAATGAGGTCAGTGACTCTTTTAATTGAGTATATTTCGACTCATGTAGAACTCCATTTGAAAGCAAAGAAAGCTAGTCAATTCTATGCAACGCAAACAATTATGTGCTTAGTAGTGTGATGATGAACGTGTGCACACAATCAGTGACAAAGTTTTGACTCGGCTGTCTATGAAAGAGTTAATTTTGTGACAAGGTTGTTATGTTTCACTGAAAAAATACGCACCACTGAAAGAAAAATCTTTTTTGTTTGGACTTGAGTCTATAGCATGTGAACTAACTGTTAGTGACAGTTGGTTTCACTGTTGTCTCTCACTGTATCGATTTGATCCTTGGGAACGTTACTTCAGACAATCCGGGTGTCTCATGACGTCAAGCGTTAAACGACATATTCTTTCACAGACAGTTCAGTAGGTAACTTACACAGACCTTGTTACTGACAATTAGTTTTTATTTTTCCGGGATTAATTTAATTTTTCTAGTTGGTATCGGAGCCGTTCGTCTAAGTGAAGTGGCCTAATGTGGTTACGTGATCAGAAAGGATTCACGTTTAAGGGAATGCAATCATGCAATGTTATGAGAAATAAACCGTTCCAACTACAAACGTTCGTTTGGATTGATGATGCCTTTTGAGGTTTGACAATTAGTGAATCAGATGAAATAGCTTCGAGTATAAAATGAACCGTGTAAAAACTTCTATAAAAACCTTTGTACGCCTAAGCAGCGTTTTGAGAAATGAACACTGACCTTTAAACAATAGTTGTCTTTGTGCATATAAATCGTTCTAGTTTACAACTAATCTGAACAATTGGGAGGTTTATGAATTTATTTTCAAAAATTTGAAGTGAACTAAATTTTCTTCTCTTATAAGACGTGATATTACAGTCGCACGGTTAAAGAAAAGTTTGTTCATTGCGGTGGTCTGCTTAGAAATATGCCTGATGTTTCACAACCGTTTCACAACTGTTCATGGGTGGGAAGCTTCTGCTCTTAACAATGATTGCCGGTAGTTCTTAGGTCCAACTAAAGAAGAAGCAAGTGACTGTCAACCTGGTTGTAGACGTCTTAAACTATTATACTCGCGTTATTAACAATTAACTTCGCAGGTTTTTGATTTAGAAGAGCTTCACTTTGAAAAATTTGCCTTTTGACTGTGTTCAGATCAGTGATAATAACGATAAACATAAATGCAGAGAACGTTTTATCAGTTAAGTTACCAAGTCATGACGAAAGCTCGGAAATGTCAAATTTGGACTCAGCTATTCACCCGAATTCACCAAATAATCCGGCAGGATTGTTCAAACAGTTTACACCGGACTCCATCAACACTCTTGTGACGTCAGGCGACACAGACCGGCAATCGGAAGTGGACTGTCTGTTTGTATTAACGACATATGAAGAAATTGTGTGTGCGCTGTGGTAACTGTTTCTTCTCAAAAGATGTCCATGAGACAGGTGACGTAACCAGTAACATTTTCGACCCCTAACATGTTGGCCGTTTGGTTTCGACCCCCTCCAGACTACTTTACGTTCAGTTCAAATAGGACCAGTTTCAGGTATCACTATTAATTAGAATGACTGATGATGAGTAGCATGCTATCCCATAAAACTGGTGAAAAATGGTATCAGTATAATCCGTTTACATGAGTTTGCTGGATTTCAATCACGAAAACGACGAAACCAGAAGAGCTATAATCCTAAGGAAACACACTGGCCTTTTCATTATGCGATACGTTGGAGACTCTGAACCGACATTGTATGACAGATTTCTATCCGGTTTTCTCTCACCTTGCAACGATAATCTGAACAGGCTTTAAACGAGCAAATTTTGTTCGGTGGGTCAAAGATTTTATTTGTTGGACTATTGGTTTCCAGGCTTATTGAGGTCATCACCCTCGTTGCTTTTCTAGATAAACTTTGTCCTCTCTCGCGATCAACATGAATTACATTGACATTAAAATTAGAACAATGACAAATAAACATACCAGTTGATACACTCGTTTGCGTCGCTACATATAACTCCAGTGATCACTCCATTGGCTAAGTATGTTGCAGTCATTCCAGCTCATCAACGTCAGACTGATAAGCGCTTAGAAGAAATTTTCGGGTTTCGTATGAAAAAGCTGGAAGTCCTTCTCTGTTTTTTCGGACAAAAAGTTTACTTATGTTAATTTAAATCTTAACATCGTCCACGAATGTCATCTGGTTCTCACACCACTCGGCCTATGAGCCGGATCATCTGTCAGTTGTAAAACAGCAGCGGTCACGCGGTTTGGTGTAATCGGCTTCATCATCCAAACTGACGCTTCATGATCAGGAGGCCATCGGTTGGATTAGTAAGAAACAGTGACGTAATTTCTCCTTTGAGGAAGGTTGCACAAGAACGGTACTTCTTAAAAAAAGATTATGGTCAAACTGCTAGACACAACAGTTCAGTCATATCGATTGTGATATTCCTGGAACAGATGCCAATACTTTTGCCTATAACTCGAGACTGCAAGAGTATCATTCTCAGTCAGAATGAGGTTACGTACTATGAATTGTCTCCAATCAGAAGGAAACTTGAAAATACTGTTCATATTCGAAATAGGCTAGCTAAAACTACGAACATAGATGAGTACTGTTCAAAAAGAGTTAGTGAAAATCTTAAAATTGTTATCACAATAAGCATTATTCTTAATGCACATAGTAAAAGGTAGTCATTCTTATAAAGAGTTAAAGAATTAGGTAAGAGCGGATAAAGGGGGTCTAAAATGTGATCGAGTACTCGCCCGTGACAAAATTGTAAAGTAATGTAGTAAGCCCAATAGAATGGAGTGTAACTTTCAACAATCCATGTCTTCAAATGAAAGATCTCTTCTAAGTGATAGGTATATGTGAACAGGTGTGAATATTCTGTGCAACAGATGCAACGTAGTGACTGCTTGGGCTGCATCTCTGTCTTTGGGTGCTCCCAAATCACCCGGAACAAGCCGGCTGCATCATGCTACTAGCTAACCTACTGCAAACACTTGTTGCACGGACCACCTTAGAGGCTTTGTGTACCTGAAGCAATTCATCATAATCGATTGACAATGGAGTAACTGGGGACTTCTGCTGCCTCCCGAAAACCATCTGAGTCAACCAAAGAGGCTTATCAAGCAGGGCCACGAAATCAAAGTGCTTGGTCTGTTCTACCTCAGCTAAGTATATATGTGCACATCTGAGCAATGAATAACCCCGCTTCAACTTCGAACGCATATGCTGCCTGAAGTCTGATCATGTTCATACGGGCCATAATGTACACTTAGAGTGAACCAGATTTGCCCAATCTGGAAAGCCTGGTGGAGTTAGAGTTCTGCTCGTTGTACGCAACCTGCTAGTTACCAAGGTTCACGACGGTGGCGTGCTTTCACAGCTCAAATCCGGAAGAATACGAGTCAATGACATTCAAAATCGAATGACAGTAAACCACAGTACACTACTGGGATCACGACGGAAACAAGCACAGCGACACCATGGATGATTCGACACAGAGCAAAGGTGCGTGTGAAACTGTGAACAGATGTATATATACAACCGGCTTTTACAGGCCAGGTCACGAGGTCTTCATGTAGTGAGCTCCATTATAACAGAAAATACTCGCTGTATTTTCTGTAACGAAATCGCTGACTATCAGCGACGGTAAGTCGGCAAATTTCTATAAGCGGTGTGCTATTTTATCACGTCTACTTTCTAGAGATGCCATATTACCGCACTGAACATCGTTGATAGCTGGAAGAAGGACCACTAACAAATGATATCACGCTACTTGCATCAAGAAGAAAACCATGTGCTGTGAAGAGCTTAATGTAAAGGTTTACAGTGTTTTCCACTTACGGTGCCACGGGATGAAATTCATTCCCGTCAACTGATAGATAAGTTAGCATCTATAGTGTTTCAAGAGAAAGATGTTGATGCACATGAAGTGCGATGCACAGCAAATACTAAGAGATGGGTGGGTTGTGGGCTATTTGCTTGCTGGTCGATAAAGCTAGAGTTTAAAGCGAAAGTTTTTAGTAGGTCCAATTTGTTCCACTTGAAAACCTTGTAGTGAGTGAGTATTTGATTCAGTGTCCTAAAGATCAATTCCTGCTGCAGTGCTTCATATCACGGTGTCGGCATTCGGTTACAGGTATCAACCACACATTCAAGAATAAATAAAGAAGGCACCTTCGAGGAAGATCATTGAGCTTTGACACATCAGAAGATTTAGTATCAAGGAGCCGCTCGCAGATACCGTTGTTACATGTCTGTATACCTTCCTTGTTAAGTCACATTTGTTTGAGAGTATCGCACAGCATCGTCGTGTTTTGTTTCACAAATTGTAGGATGGACCGATTTAGACTGTCGAAGGTTGTAAGTGATTGTTGTCGGGGTCTTTATAAAGAATACACCTAGCATTGACAGATCGTGAAAGTGCACGCAGCCTTACAGATAAAATAGCCACGGATAAGTAGCACTTATAGTTTGCTTCAAAAAGCATAACCAGTACATGACTTGAGTGTGTATGGGGACGAAAACGTATACGAAAAAGATGGCACATTAGTTGTCTATAGTTTTTACCCTTGTTGATAAAATCTTGCTGTGGGCTGTCAAGAAAACTATAGCCAGTAATTGTCTACTGCCCGACTAGGCCGTACAGGCTGGAAAACTACGGGAAAGACGGCAGTCTCCTAAGCTCGCCGAGCCAAACACCATTGGAATAATGAGTATAAAACTGAAGCTGATTTGGCAGCGCCTGCCGTGAAATCTCGTCTTTGACCGATGGACTAACGTATCAGAAAAAATGTGGTTCGATGAAATTATGATTAGGAATCCCACGGCTGAATTACAACTATCTTTTACCGTTCTTAGTTTACGATAACTTTTTTCAGTCCAGCAGAATGCTATCCCTTTACAGCGTTGTCAAACTATACAGAAACCTTCGAGCTGTATCATTACAAACCACACGTACGCTTATGAGAATTCTGTTTGGTACTCTCGTAACAATACTCACATACTATGATGTTTCAACCAGCTTTTTGTCAACTTACTCTTTCGGTAATGATGAAAACAGGTATTTTTGTATTTCCAGACAATGAAAGTGCGCCAAAAGTCTGTCATTTCAGAGTACCTACTTAGCAGATCTAAATATATGTCGATTACCTCTATCACAACAAAGAGTTTCTGGGATTACCACACGAATTCCGGAAGTGGTAAGCAAATATGGTATGGTCTGATCCATCTTCCTCCTAGGCAAATGTTAGACTGTCATCGCACTAATTATTTACGCAAGAAGGAAAAGCTTCCTGCTGTTGTGCTTATTAATCTGTAAGTTTCGTCGCATAGACTACAGACAAAAGCTGCAGAAAAGTCTGACGGTAGACCTAAGTCTCATGGAAATAGTTTCTCTTCTGTTCATGCTAAATGGAGCTGTTAGAGAAATAGACTGTAATCCGACAAAATCAAGTACACAACTCCACTCGGAACGATATGTTCAAGTTTGTAAATGCCAAATGTGCATACTGAGACTACTACGTCCGGTGCGAAAGATATACTCGTGGGAAATGTATTTGTTTTGGTTTAGTTTCTACGTGGCAGATGAAAGGAACATCATTACTACGTGTTCACACGTACTCATTCTGATATAACTCACTGCATATCATCTAATCGTGCGGTCGCACGTGCTGATTTGGTTGGTACACTGACCACGTGTGTCGTATAGACATGCGGTTATCAACACTTCAACCCGTGAATAAGAGCTAATTAATGAACGACAAACGGCTGCTCGAACGACATATCAAAATAGTGGACATCACGAATAAATTGATATTCAGTACAAAGTTCCAAAATGTTATTTGATTTCTATACATTTGGTACGTTTATGTTTACTTATCGCGATCACTTGTAAGATTAGTCTGCAGGCTGACACAGGCTTGGAGTAAACGATATCGGTAGGTCACAGAACAGAAAACGGTTCTATTTGACAAGTTCTTGTTTTGTACAAGGTATCACCCAGCGACATTGTTGGCGCGGTTTGTTTGTAAACATTTAGCTGACTAATACATCCTAGGAGTAGTGTCAATAACAAGATGCTTTTAGCGGGGAGGTGGTTTCTTTAGGTACATTTGAATTAATAACAGCAGTTCACCATAAATAGACGAATCCTCCAGTTCGAACCAATGCTGTCTCCGAATAAACTTTAAAAACGACTATCGTCGTGTAAGATAAATGCTTAAGCAACCTTTCGTTCGTTGTTTTCAATTACTTGCGTAAAATGATGTACAAACATTGGGACGTGTGGTAACCTAGGGGCACATTTTTTGATGATCGATCATTATTAGGCCATGTGATCGGAAATAGTGATAACAGATGTAGATGTACGGTGGAAACAACGAGTAAGGATAAAAGAATGAGAGTGGAGAAAATATTCAGCCTATGCAACATACTACCAAATTAGCGACAGATTCACTACCATGCGTTTCTGAGTGCATAAAGGTGTTTTCAATTGGTGTGTAGCAATCGCATCAAAAAGGGCTAAGGCGTGTTTGTTTATTGTCTGGGGGACGACACGAAAAATGTTAACCAGGTCCATCGAATAGCTAGGTTCCTGTAGATATTCTGTAATAACCGTCTTTGCAGTTCCACTTTTGAAACTCAGAAGCCATCTGGGGTAGATGCTACGAGATCTGTATGTACAGCATTTTCACTGTGCGGCCAACGTAATACAAAGTGCAGGCACAGGTAACTTCATAAATAGTGTTTGGTTTTGGCGAGTGGTGGCACCGAATCTCTTTTCAGAGTTGAGCCGATACGAGATCTTTCAGTGCAACACCACGGGTTTGATTGACGTATAAGTCCAACTTAGTGCCGCTTCCATTCTTTGTCCCATGAAGATTGCAACATCGTCCCGTCATAGGGTAAGAATATATACACAAGCTTTTTGGGTACCGTTGTAGGGACTGGTTGGGAGTCGAACTGTTCAAAATATTTGTAGATAAACGAACTTGGTGTTTATTTTGGATAAGACTCCGTTGAATATAATCGAACTGCTCGGAATAAATTCATTTGATCAGATTTTACGAATTCCATGGCGTAGTGTTAGCACGAGGTCGCGTTTGTTTGCGATTGCTGCAAAGCTTTTAAAGTGTAATGATTGACCAGTCCTTGTTTTCTCTCGGAAAATGTCTCCGAAAAGAGAACCGCCCTTAAAACTTGTCAATCTCACATGCAGAAAGGAGATTCAATTTCTATCCTGCATTTCGCTAGTAACTTTTATGTTGGGGTGCAGTCTGTTATGATGTGTGTACATAATTTCTACTTGGTTACACATTTCGCACGCTACGAATATATCGTCAGTGTAGCTTTTGGAAAAACATGCTGAATTGATAGTGTTCAATGTTTTTTCCTCAACGGGAGTCACAAAAATGTCGGCTAGCACAGGTTTAAGAAGATTACCAATAGCCATATCGTCTAACTGGCAACAAAACTGTCCACTGAAAACAAATTGTAGATTACCAATGCATAAGGTAAGATGCTTAAATAAATGAAGCGCCGGTAAAGCTAATTTCAGATGGTTTTCCATCACACAGTCATGAATGATGTTAGTCCCTTCGGTCAAGGTTAAATTCGTTAACAAAATCTGGACACCAAACGACGCCATCCTCTTATCAGCAACGTTCATACTGCGTACGTCTTCTACAGGTTCATCTATGTCTCTAAGGGTATGTGTACATAACTAGACGCTGAGTGGTTCCGGAACTTTTACCATCCATTTCGCCAGACCATGCTAAAAAGGATTTGCTATTGATAGTGTAAGTCTCAGTGAGGTGTCGGGTTTGTACACTATCTGCGTCCCTCTTGGAGTCAATTCACGGCAAGTTGTTAAGTCAATAAGCCACTGTTTTTAAAATTTTGAAACTAATTGGTAATATCTCTTTCAACTGACTAGATTGCATCCTTTTGGTTTGGATCCAGACACAACTTTCAGCGACCTGATAGAGTACAGTACAACTTGGAAGCATAATCTGATCGATTGAGAACAACCACACCCGAGTCCTTATTTACAGGCAGAACGGCAATATGTGGGTCCTTTCATCACTCTTTTACTGCGCGTATGTGATCTTTCGTCAGCAGACAATGACAATTCTATCAAGAGTGAAACTCAATTTGGATACTCATTTAACTAATTAAAGCAGCTAGAACGGATGTTGACTTGGCTTACAAGTACCAAAGAGCCTCTGTCAGACAAAAATGTTTAAAATATTCAAAAACCGATCCAAACACTATATATATGAGCAGATTTACCGTTGATTTTTTATTCTTGGTTAATGACAAGTTTGTTGTAAATACTGTCACCAATGGTTCGGCTGACATGATATTACAAAACTATTGAACGTATGTGAAGCGTCTCCACGTTCAGAATGAGTTAATGTATCAGACTTACTTCGATACACGAAGGCAATTACCACAAGTAATAGGGATAAGAGGAGTCCGACAACCACCAGACTGTAAGTGATTACACCGTTCGGGCTGTTCAAGGACCCAAATAGAGACGACGAATAGTCATTCGACTGACCTGTGCAAGTGAGTGGGAATGTTAATGTAAACAGTTTGTTAAACAAATGTATCGGTTTACAGACTTTCATCGCTAATGATATACTCTTAAAAAAGACGTATTTAAGTTGCCTATCGTTTGCCTTCGATCGATCTACGAGAAACATTTCAATATTACGATACACCGCATAATTTTTTATTAATTCTACAGGTCGTCAGCTTTTGGTTACCAATTTAAGAAGCGGTGAGTAATGTAATATTGAAGTGAACCTGAAGGAGAAAATTCAGTTTCGTACAAAAATGTGAATAACCTGGAAGTTAACACTTTCACATATATTTAGCCAGCCGTTTCGAAAACCAGACACAAAGCTTTGTTATAAAGCTAACAAGGGTCTTCGAATAAAATGTAAACTGATTGCCACATGATAGAAATGAGGTCAAGCGTATTACAGGTTCAATATTCCTGAGATAAAAGTCAGTATTTATGAGACTTCTGATACTGACTCAACCTAGTCTATAACTGATATTGTACTGTTCTATCTCGGGAAATAGTCTTAGAGATGTAAGAACAGTTGGGATAAACAATTGTTTGACGTAATTCTTCAACAGATCATTACCGTTACACGGGCTATCAAATGCGCAGTTGTGACAAACTGTAATCGAGCTTAACAAATTGGTTGATAAAATATGTTAAAACCAAAGCTTTCGAACATCTAAGGTTGAGTAACTATAGAAGGGTCTGAATTTCACACACTTACCGTGTTACCGTGTTTTGGCAGATGTGTTGTTACTTGTGCATGAATTTATTTGGGAAACATAGAATCCTATTATATGGCTGAACGAAGTTCGGTTCGGCTACAGATAGTATGGGTTGTTTCCATGGTTTTAAATAGGACTATAGTTGTGAACAAGCATTCTGTCTTTCATAGTGAACACTGTCTTTCTACTGAACCGGCTTCGTAAGATGGCTGCCAGGAACATTTGTTTGGCCGAATAGTGAACGCGGCGGTTGATTAGCCTGTTAGGTTACTTCGGGAAGGAGGGCGCTGAGACAATTGTTTTCTCGGCACTGGGTATACTCGACCGGAGTAAACTTAATGTACTTCATATTGAAATGGTCCAGGTACCCTTTGCTTGCATACTTATTATCGTGCTGTTGCTCACTGTTTATGTAGGTGGCTCATGGGACTTTATTCAGTTTGGGCAGGCAGTAAAATCAACCAGTCGGGCGCCGGTGAAATTACGTCACATCCGATGGACTGCTAATCGCTGAGTCTACAATAAGACTGTCTTTTGCAAAGTTCACAAGATTCCATCACATCATTCGAAACCAACAAAACAGCCTGTACTGGTCACTGTTGAATCGATTGCAATTTATCGATAAAATCCTGTCCTGTGCTTCCAAATCCAAAGACCAGGGCTAGACCACCTTTATCGCACACGGTTCCATGGCATCGACCAAAATTTGACAGCGTGATAAATTAGAAGACGGACACCAGTAGGTATTGGCGTGTCATACTAGCCCGTCAAAACCAACTGACCAACAACACGGAAAACTTATGATCGGACACCATGGTCACGTAGAATCTTAAGCCCCCAGCTTTGTCGATCGGAGGACACATCCTGTCACCTGGCCAGAACGTGGACTTGACCTCAACTCTCACCATCCTAGTACTCCATCACAATCCATGGCTATTAAAATTACTTGAAGCTGACGCGAAAAAGCTATTCCAACTTGTTTTGTGTACAAAACCAGTCATTTATGAATCTTATGCCGTAGCTTTCTTAAGTGGCGATGAGTGTCACTCAGGTGACACAAATGAATGTTTTTAAGTTTGTTTCTTTGTTCATAATTCCAAATTATTGTGAACGTTAAATTGAACGTTTCGTGTGCTACCGGTTATTCTGTACTAATGAGATAGTACGAAACATCTAGCACCTATCATTGTTCGTCTTCTAACTGTTTTGTTCCAATTATTGAAGCAGCATAAAGCATAATGCATGCGCGTACTTCAGAACCACCTGCAGTAACAACCTTGGCGGATTGGAATTATCGTTTACTTTTCTGAGCAGATCGTTCAGTTCTTCCATGGTTGCCCTTCATGAGAGGTTTTATCAGCTATGCAAGCCTTGCTCATTTGTTTCAGTGGCTAAATGCCGTGGCCCATCACCCCTCTTTACTATCTTGTCACCAAAACAATCAAGCTTTCATCAGCTGGCTGAGACAGTTCATGACGGAATAGAAACATAGTCGATTCAATTGAACTGCTCATGGAAGTGAAGGAAACTCTGAAGAAATACGGTAGTAAAGGTACAATGATTGGTTGTCTGATATTTTTTGTTACGTCGTTTGTGAAAATCTTTTTCTATCGAACGGAAATTAAAAGACACGTAGAAATGGATAAGGTATAAGGTACTGGCAATACAATCGTGAGTGAAGAAGTTACTTGAGCAGAAAACGGTGTAAAGTTTTAGTTAACATATTTGTGAAAAATCATGGTAAACCTACATTCATATTGTTTGAACTGAGATAATTCGCAGTGGCTCTAATCCTTGTTTAAAGACTAATCATTAACTTTTGTGTCTTCCTGAAACATTGTCTAGATTTTCGTTTCATTGTCTGGGTGGATTTCAGTTAATTCCTGTCAGTGACTGCTCACATGGTCTACTAATTCAGTTTCCATTTACTGGCTTTCCAAAGCTTATTCTGCCATGCAGAAACGTGTACAAAAAAAAGCCAACTAAGGTCTAACCACTACATTAGTAAGGCTAACTGCAATTGATGCCAAGAGACAATCGACTAGCCTGTCTGTGTGGCATGATTCTTTTGTTCACTATTCACGGTGTCACTGGCTTAGAATGCAGTTTCGGTGAAATATTCGGAAAGTTGACAACCATCGAGGACATATTTTCTTCCGACTGCAACTGAAAAGCAAATATATACTTCATGAAAGTCTTACAAGTCACAAACCAACATTCAAAGCACTAATGTTTAAACTGACCACACATAAACTGAAGACGTTTAATTTCTTGAAAATTTGAATATTGACACTTATTCTCTTTCTCTTTATTACCAATCACTTTCAAAAGTACCTCGGATACGGAGTTATCTGGGGATTTAGTCAGTAATTGTTTGATTACTTCAGACGTTTCTGTCTATTTTGAAAATTTTATAGCCTGCAGTTTGCGCTGCACGTCTGCTCAGTTTTAGTCAGGTCTTAGTGATTATGCTATACCTGCCAATCAACAATTTCATCATATAGAGTTTAATTCAAAAGTTTGTTATCGTACCTGTTATTTTTTTCAAAGGTGGCTGAATGGTGATGAAGACCGGTGGACCGGGACCAATTTTGTTTACGGCTCTTAGTTGTAGAGCACTGTGTTCTTGCGTGTCCAATGCAAAATTCATCCGGTTTTCAGTCAGATTGTACGGGATCAGTGTTTTCCAATCCAACTGGTGCAGTGTAGCCATCTGGTTTTGATCGATGGGCCTGGGAAGTTAGGCAAGTAGGTTGAGGCGTATGGATCGGAAGCACGTGTGCATGATAGAAAAACACAGAAGATAACCCTCATCGTACAACCTATACCTTGCCATTTCCCATGTCCAAAATCTTGGGCCAAATCTGTTAAGGACACTGCAGTGTAAACTGAGCCTATTCATGGACAACAAAATACCACATACCGTAAGTTCTGGCGGCAGTCGGGCGTGCCGATATGCCATTTTTGTGAATGACCGTGATCTGGAACGGCAAATGTTTCCCTACACAAATAACATGCCTCTGAAAAACGCTGCGGTTTTTTATTAGTAACGAGCCTGCGTGAATGTTTTGTTGTACATATATGTACACTCGATAACGGCATTTCATCACTTCGGAAAAAGACATTTTTACAATAGGTGCTTAAATCAACTGTTGCGTTGACTGATATCCCAACAGATTTTTCAAACTGATTCTTTCGAAAAGTGGCTGGGTGAAAAGTCCAACGGAATTCCAGAGTTGTAATCAGCTCATAACAACCGAAAATTCCCTATTAGTTGCAAGTCAACCCACGTTCATAAGGCATGAGGATTGCAACGCCACTGTATGTTTGTCACACTTTTCCTGTTTCTCTTGCTATACTCCTCATTTTTAAAATCGGTTTGTTCATATGCGTTGAGCATTATCTAACAAATGTTTTCTGAGTTAAAATTCACCGTTGTAGCTAAGGTAGAATGAGAATAAAATGCAGATTTATTAGTGCCCAAAGAATGAGAAACGTGAGATGAGATTTCAGTCTACCTATGAACAGTCGAAAACAACATCGTTCAAATCCGAATGTAAGTTTGTCTTCAGGCAGAAGTAACAGGCCCACGTTTTACTTTCGTGGAAGTTCGTTATTGATAAGTATTCTTGTTTCTGGTAAAATGTTCATTCACATGACCATGGTTAAATGTATAAGCGAGATAATTCCATCGCACCTAATATGAACTGAGTAATGCAATTTTCAATGATGCCTCAGCAGGAGGTAGAATGAAGTTTATATATCAGAGTTGGCTAAAATGTATTGATTGAATGAGCTCCAGCAGGATATCTCCCGAGTTTATTGATTAATTTCGACAGAGATTGGTTGGTAATTGAAAGCAAAAGCTGCAAACAGATGTGAACGCTGTTCAGGCTGCATGCATCGGAATTTCTGATGAAGTGCAAATAAATCATACTATGTTCACAAACTTGTATGCCAGTTAATTTGTGATATGTTTACCAGTCACAAACTGTACTGATAAACTGGGACGGAATCAGTAGGTTATACTAAACACAGCAAATTGATCTTAACGATTCTTCTGTTTAAAAGTTCAGCCTATTAAATTCTCAGAGTGGTTAGCCACGTATTAATCCAAACGTATTGTGAAATTTCACAATTTTTCCATATGCAAGTAAATAACTATTTAATGACAATTCTCTGGTCATAATTCAAAAGTATAAGCTTGTGAGAGCAGGACAGCCTTTACATACGATATTTAGATACTTTTGTTGTTCGAGAGGTAAACTGCAAGCGTTTTGCAATCATGCAATATCTTACCAGTAATGTTGAAAGTTCGTAAGGTCCACTGAATACCCACTCTTTTAGTTGAATGCCCAAAGGGTCTACTGATTACTTCCTGTCAGTCTTTGATATGTTCTGTTTTGACATGACAGGTTGAGGTCGTTGCACAAAATGGCATCAACCTTGACTAAAAGCCAGCTGAGTCTCGTCGGAACCAGACAGCTCGCGTGACATCGATATTTTGGAATCATTTTCTTGTTTCTCCACGTCTTTACTTGAAGTTGCCTCATTTATTTAGTATATTTTTGTTTCATTAACCGAGACTCACCAAGAAGTACACGTGTACCTTCAAAATTATCCCGAGCAAACTGATACGTGACACTCACGGTAAATGCGTTCACTTTTTATTTCTCATAGAAACGAGTGACCAACTGTTGTTCTTGTCTAACGGTACTTTATGGTACTGTGTGCGGTAAAGTCAACGTACCACTTCCGACATGCGGTGGACGCTTTGTTACATGTTCACATTGTTTCGAGTATGTTTAGCGTTTTTTCATTTGACAGTGTCACAAGCCTTATATAAGTACTTGCAGGTTTTTGATGTAAAGCTGGGTCTTTAGAATGCAGAACTTATGAGTAAAAACAAAAATTCAAATCTACCAGGGCAAAGGGATTGGCTTCGTTTAGTCAGAAATACTGAGCCACATTCAGGCTGTAGCATTCATCTTAAGCGTTATCAACTGAAATGTCCTTTCGAGAACCAGTGGTTCATATAACAAGAATCAACTTGATAATGCACGTAACGTAGAGTCCGGCAGTCAGGTAACAGTTTCTGTGACATTTGACAACGCTGTAAATTGCTCTTTACTTGTGTGCATCAATTACCCACAGCAAGATATGAGTGAAATTAAGCTCAAACATCGTAATGTCGTAGACTGAATTGTTAACAGGTGTGTTAACTAAAATGTGTCCAAGTTTGCTAAACAGAATACCCCATATATAAAGCATGGTCTCTAGCTGCTCATATTCAACTACCCTCATAAACTAGGTAGACTAAATCCGATTAAAAATTATTTCACTGATTTGTTAGGTGCTTAATGGTGATTAGGAGATAATTAAAGTTCAGGTACGGCAGATTTTCTATTAATCTTTTTTTGTTAGAAGTATAGTTTGTAAATAGGTTTAGGGTCAAGGTTCACCAGATCTGCACACCTGATGAACACCAGGAACCACCGATCAAGTGCTACTGATGAGCTTTGAAAACTAAACACACTGTACTCATGCTACCTCACCTAGTAAAATATTACTATAGAATTTAAAAAGTTTTCAGTCACATCTTTCAGTGCATATCTGAAGATGCGGATTGCATAGTTCGCCTAACATTCTGATAAATATTTTGAACGTTTATTGAGCTATCACAAACCTACATTGAAATAAGCTGATTAGTATTAATATTTCTTCCAACTATCCTGATTCAACAGCAGTACTGCAGATGGTCCATTTCAAGAAAAATGACTTAAACCTGAGTTGAAGTCATTTCAAGTGGTCATCCATTAGGTGTTGATGGTACGTACTATCTTTCTTTAATAGGTCATGACAGTCTACATCTTTCATGCACAAATGTGGCTGAACCTCATGCAGTGTTAATTCTAATAACATATATATTCATCTTGGAAGAAAATGAGCCGAAATTTACCTGCCTACTTGGGTACGAGTATAAACTGACAGTGGGCCTAAATAATATCAAAATGCAAGACTAGTGCTTCGGGAGAAGCATATCCATCCGAACAAATGCGACTAAAATTAAACTGGGAAGAATCAACCCCATGACTGATCACTAAATCTCTCCGGTTTACCGGGATGTTAAGCCTTCGCAAAATTCCTTGTGTACCTGTTATCTGTCTGAGTAAGAATTTCCACTGTTCATATATTTAGTGTGTGTTGTTTTGACCCTCGTTTATCGAGGCCAAAAGAAGTAGGTAACGTATCTTGTCTTTTTTTATTCAGAACATGGTGCGGTTCACTGTAATTACTTTTTACCCCATGTTTGCTGCTTTGATTACTAACTGTATGGTTACCAGTATCTCTTTACGTAGTTATGATTAGTTTATAAATGTTCATTTTGGTTTCATGCTGTCATTTTCGATGTACGCTGACATGAGTGTAGATATTCATAAGTCAGTACATACCCCCAGCGCACTTTTAATGTTCCCTTTTTCTGTGACGGAAAGGGGCCAGATGATCATATATACATTGCAACAGTATGTAAGAACTGGCACAAACCAAAAGAACACGATATGTCTGTTTGGATTGGACGTCAAAACTGGTGATGTACAAAATGATACAGTCCGTCAATAATACTGTACGAGTCCTCGTGGTGTTTGACACTAACGCATCAAATAAGATATTTTCTAAAGGAATAAATATTCGAAAGAGGTTGAGTATTTACCTAAAACTCTTACAGTTGCACACTGCTTGGTGGCTTTTTGATTTGTAGTGTAAATACGTATGAGTTTTTGCTTCAACAGCGCATCCGACGAGTTCTAACAGTAGTGAAACTCGGATCAAATGCTTCTTCCTGAAACATGCTGGCTGGAAGTCCCTCTGAATGTGGTCAAATTTAAACCCTACTCAGCTTGAGTTCAACCTCACCTCCGATTACTCATCAATATTCCAAAATATTATTCAGCAGATATACTGAAATCCAATAATTCAATCTGACTCAGATATCCTTGATGGGGGACTGCTGATTAAAGTTCACATGCAGCAAATGAGTCAGTTATCCAGGCGACCAAGCATTCTGAATGCTGTTCACAAGCCAGCGTGCCTGAGTGCTTGCATCTAATAATTCATTTGTCTAATATGTGATCCGTGACGCAATGATCACAATAATTGTCTGGGATGAGTGTGGCTGAATTTGAAATGCCGGTCATGGAGGAGACAAACATTACCGACAAGTTGTACTTACGGCAGAAATTAGGTCCAGTACTTTGTAGAAGAGAAAGAATGGCTGGATGGGCTGCCTGAATAAGAACGGTGCGATCATTTGTGAATGATAGGCAGATTGAAATGATCAGATAGTTAAGTAGTATCAGTTTTCAACAGCGGTTTCCCTGAGCACGGCGGACAAGGAGAGTTCTGATGAAATGTATATATTAAGTTTAGGCCTTCTGGACTGACCTAATCAATTCGGCTTCATTCTAATTTAGGCTTGTTCCATCAGATTTCTGATGTTAGCTCTCGGCAATTATGTTCTTCCTCAGGACCACAATATATGGCAGAATACGTCAAGTTCACTCTACTGGCCTGTCGACATCAGGGTCTTAGAGCCGTTGTGTTAAATGTTAAGTATTCGTTTAGCATTCACTGTTCATCTAACGCTGTAAGTCGGTCAAGACATGAACAGCTGGCAGTCGGCCTGAAGTAAGTAGTTCACAATTCTTAACGGCAATTTTTGTTCCCTCTATAATGAGAATTTGCAATTACCGAACATTTCAAAAACAAATCGACCGAGAAATCATATTGCTGGATTACAAAATCAAGACAAAAACACAAAAAGGTAATCCAAATGGATTTTCACCACTAAACAATTCACCTTTAGATAAAATCTCCTGTTATTTGGCAAGGCAACAGTAAGTCAACCTCTTGCCTCAATGGAAAACATTAATATACCCAGACCGCATCAAAACAGTTTATATTTTGCTCGCTGGTACTGCTGAATTTTGCCGTTAGCCCCATTAACATATTGGTATACACTACTCCAGACACGTTAGACTGTCTATCAGAGATATCTACCAATTTACTTGTGCTATTCAACCCGAAAGTTCCATTTGCTATTTTTCAACATCAATTATGTACTAACATTGGCCTTCTCCATTTTATGTGTAAAATCTGGTTTTCCTCCCGACCGTATAAGAACGACTCGTCTTCAGAAGAGGAATGGCACAACTTTTCGATTTGACATATATTGCCCTATATTTTAACTAACATACTAGCGTTTATCAGCCTCCATATCACTTATCCAGATACCATTATGAACTATACAGTTTGCTCACACTTTTCCACACTTTTGTTGTTTTGAGCAGAATGGATTGTCCGCTGAGCAACAATGACAAGTGCGGTAGTCGGATTACCTAGGTGGCATCGGTTAATTTTCCTTTCTCAGCCCCAAACTAACAGGCAACGTTATTAGTTACTTTTGAAAGCTAACTATCAACATATCGTTAATTTCCTATCAGAGGCACGAATTATGAAATTTTATGGAATGGTTTGTCTAAGTATTCAATCACTAAATGTTGTCTGGGCCGGCGCTGACTGTTAAGTTATTGGGAGAAATATCGGAAAAACTGTTTCCGGTTGCACCTTTTTGCAGTATGTGCCACGATTCAGAGAATGACTGAATTTCTGGAAATGTGCACATGTAAGTGTCCGAGTTAGCGAGGAGAATTCGTCGCTCAATTGTGTTTGATTTGTCTGCTAACAAACTGAAGTGTGACACGCAGCAGCTTCTCCAAGAAAACGCTATCCGATATAGGTTCAAATTAGGGACCTGTTGCCACACTATCAGTCTATCAGTGATGCACACCGTTGAAAAGCAACAAAGCGGTATAACTCTTATAATCGCAGTACTGGCATTCAAATATCGAGTCACGTCTCAGGCGATAACTGGGGGTTTCGCGCCAGACCACTTGAATCACCACGATTGGAAAGAATGTTAACTCAGTTTCCTGATTATTAGTTTAGTGAGTATCCAGATCTGAAATTTCATTCGCGATATACCATAGTAGAGACGGCGTGTTTAACAAACTTGTCTGTCTATAGGTTATTGTTCACAACCTCGTAATGGATATTTGGTCAACCTTCTTATATGTCCCATTAGTCTGTTTATCACAATTCCCTTGCACTGATCCCATCCTATGCAACCATCTGTAACTTAACAGATTTTGTGTGCAGCTTCTTGAAAGTGATACACTGAAACATGCTCCCACTTTTCACCTTGACACATGTATAAGTCTACTATATTACAAGCGATGTAAAAAGTAGCACCTTCCCTTTGGCTGTCAGGCCTGAGTGACCCAATCTCTTACAATCAAATGGTTCCACATTAACATACTATCACACCGTTTCTTGTTATGTTGCAAGGTTTGACATTGCGATCAGATAATCCCTTAAAGTGGAGTTGGGAAATGTTGCATTCAGCAGTTATACTATGTGCGCAGAATAATTGATTTAACCAGATGCCCATAAAGCCCTACCCTTCAACCAACATGGAATAAATCAAAGCCCACCTTTCGTGTATTCCTGAAAAATACAATCTTTGAATCAACACAAGTCTTACAGAAAGCGTGATGTATCGTTACCGTAGCTAACTTTGTTCATTACGCAACTGCCCAACGAAGTTATCTCACGGTGGTTCCCTCATTGTTGGCCAGAATGACACCAGTACCGCGGGCGATCAATAGAAGCAAGCTAGGGTTTCACCGTTTTCATTGTTGTACAATAGATTTGGAAGCTCTGAATAAGACTGAACTGATGTGCCGGAATTCATGAAAACTTGATTTATGAGAAACTTGTATGAATAACAGACAACATCCAGAAAAAAAAACTTCTCATTCCACTAGTGCAAAGGGTGATCCTTTTCGAAATGGCCTGGCCGGAATGTAAATGGGAATATGAGAGCTACGATCAGTTGTGAAGGGTGTGTAATTTCTGGTATTTCAAAACACCGGTGTAAGTTTTCTTACACTAGGACACTTGAAATGATTAACAGTAGAAGGGCAACGAATTGTCGCTTTCGGAAATACGTTGTCCGATCAATTGCCTTTGACCTTAAATACCGTGAATACCGAACCAAATAAATCAATCTGTTCGTTTACACATTCTTTCAGCTCATTATGTCGGCAGTGTTCTGTTAATCAGCCATTTACATTTGCTAACATTTCAACCTGTTCTGCAACTGTGAAGTGAATGCGGCTACAGCGCTTATGCAACAATCTTAAGTTTGTTATGCTTTATTCTGCCCAGCTTTAACAAGACTTGAGCAGAAAAATGATAGGGGGCTGAAAGTTATTTGTTTAGTTCGCCACTTGCGGTGATGGTTAAAACGCAGGCTTCCTCTAGCTTCGGTCAGTGTGATAGGTTAATCCATTTCGGATGCCGTTAACCATGTTTTCACAAACTCTTTATGGGATTTCATGCAATAAACAATTTCGCAAGCTAGCAATCTTTCGCGGTCACAACTGTATGAATGCTTTCGTCATGTCAATTTGGTTATCCATTTCCTTTCTGATAATTAAATTTTACTGACCTCTCGGTTAAGATGTTCTAGGATCCATAGCCAAAAACGGCGTTTTAATAGACGTACCACTGACTCAAACGGTACTGATCCTGTTGACTATCAGTTTCATCGTTTTCGTGGTTTCTTGGAGGTTCCGGCCACAAAGGTGTGCCTACATCGGCGCCCATTGTCTCGCTCAATCCTGTTGAGTTGTCTACTGCCCATGATCATTAATCGGGATCATCCACTCCTCCCATCCAGGGTGTAATAAGCTGATAAAATTCGCACGACTGGTTTCACTGTAATGATCCCAAGCTGATCCAGGGCTGTACTTCGGGCCGCGGACGAACTAGAATGAGTCGCGGCTATGTGACCAAGTTGTGCCTGTCGCATTGTGTGGAACTCTACATGCTGATCGCAGGACAGGTCAGCAGATTGACCACTGGATGGGTAGTGGAAATTCACGGTATACGCCCAGTGTTGTACGGACTAAGGGCAAACTATTAACCTGGACTTCATGATATGTCACAGAAGCCGCGGTGAGCTCTTATCAGACTGGCTTGAACCGGACGTCAAGTCACGCGGTGCTTTCCTTGAAATGGAACAACACGGTTCGATCACAAATTCTGGAACATCTTACAAGAGTCAAGATTTTCTTGACACTGCCCTGTATCAGCACGACAATGTTCACAACTAGTGAGAAAAATTTCGCTGTACAAACATTTTACATCAACCTGGCCCGATGTAGCCAACCTTCTTACCCGTAAAGTGTTTATGACTCTGCTTCTTACTGACAAGTCCTTCTTGAAGTGGTGCTGAAACCATACGACTGATCCGTACGTTATTTCTTGATACTCCAGCGTCAGAACTAAGCAAACTGTAATAATGGTCTTTGTATGCTCATTTAAGAGGTTTTTGAAGTTTATCACAGATAAGCTGAGTACCACAGAAACTGCTCTGTTGACATGAGGAGGTTCATCATTCATGTATATCACCTAGGAACTTGTCTCAACCAAGATTTTGAGTAAACCATGATCTCTGCCGACTATGTGTCTTCATAATTTCCGCAGTCTATGATTTCCTCAAGAGGTGTCTGATTGCCCACAACAATGCACGCGAGTAAAAAAAATAAGCAGCGTTATCAACGCGAAGTTGCAGTATACTGAGTGGCTAGACTGTTAGTAAACAGCGGCTGTCGGTCAATCACAAGGATACTGTTGACAAACTCACAGTCTATACGTGGAAATCCTGATGTCGGCTGAAGCATTTCCTGTGAATACCGTGATACGAAAGACTACGCAATGGAAATGTGCTGCTTATCGTCACAATACAAGAGCTAATAACGTTTATTACAGATGAAAAAGAGGACAAGTCTTATAGATCCTGCTTTAAACCTGCACATGTTTGCATGCAAGAATATCAATTTACTTGAGTCACGAATGAACTTATTCTTGGTTTCATTAATACGTTTTCACCAGACATTTTACATTTAAGTCGTTCGTTAACTATCGTAGTGGGAGTGAACCAGCACACTGTACTGTTGGTCAGTAGTCAGGCACATGCACTTACTTACCTATTGAAATCACCAGGGGGAATAGAAAAAGGAACAGTGGAGTGCATTCAAGCATGAAGTGGTGTTTTCCTTTACACGAACTTGACCGTGGCAACCGTGGCGTCACTGGATGAATGTTACGTGCGAACGAGTGCTTCTGTTTGTGGTGATGTTAAAGCATATACACTCTGTATTAATTTTCGGAATAAAAAATCTGTGTCATCCTGGTTCCTGGTTCATAACACTGGTTTGATTTTTTGTGCATGCAGACAGTGACTAGGCATACTTTAACCCGATAGGGTGCTCCAAAACTACTGAGCTGATGGTCGGCTATTGCGTTACAGGCACAAACGATGCAATCAGGAGAAAAATCTAGACAGAACAAGGTTAATTGTTTTAAAGGGCGTGCCTTCCAAAGTTCCGTTGCTATCACGACGCGTTATTGAAATGAAAAACCTAATTTGTGAAAATAAAAATGAAAAGATTGTGTTACCCATGAACGGTTCCAATAATATTTATTCCAAAATGAAACGCATCCTCAGAAATAACACTTATTTGATTGACACTTAAGTGCGACACACTACGAGATTGAGCGTGCTAAAATACCCACCATAGAGACTCTACGGAGTACACCAAACAGAAGGCGTTTTAAAGGTTGAGTCTTCTGTTGACTTTCCAGTATTCGGCTCTTGGGAGACATTTTGATTCGTTACTTTCTAAAAATATTTTTTCTGGCTCCTGTCTTCAAGTAGAGTTCATCCGTCTTTCCATATTTTGAAAGCACGTAAACGGTTCTCGGAGAAGTTTGCTGCGTAAACACGTGGTAATTTTGTTTTTGATGTTTTATGCTCAAAATTAGTTTACTGCAAGACAGCGGCTTTCCACCGTGTCTTTGTGTCTGTTGCCGTCATAGATGATTCATGATTTTCCCGATACGACTGCCCACAGGCACAAAAATAGCCTGCTTGCAAACATACTGTTTACAATTTTGCTTATTCTTAGTGTTTTTCCAATTCTACTCTTGACTGGTCCGTCTACAGGAAGCTCTTGACCACCTGCAAAGCCCACATTTTTTGGTAAATTTTCTCACATGCTGCTCTGTCACCGGCATTATTAGTGTTTTACTATGTTTGTATGCTGTCTGTGCGTTTATATCCCAGGGGTTCAACATGACGTAAGCAAGCAGACCGCTGGGAGAACACACCGGGCTGTCATTCACGGCTATTTACTTCGATAAACGAAGTCTGGCGAATGTTAGGTTCAAAATCCCAGTGACTAGCAAAAAGCGGAATAAAAGATGCAAAAACAGATTTTAAGCGTGTTTACAACTTAAAACGAGACCATGTACACGTGCACATGAGATAACAACAGTAAGGTTGAGGAACATATGGTAGGGGCAAGCGATTGGACTATAGGCTATACGGTGGTTCCTGAATACCGAACTAATTTACACAGTCCCTATATCTGTTATCTTTCGGTTTGTTATGATCTCACTGATTTTGTGAAAAACTTCTAAACACTGCACTGGTTGTGTTGTTATTTAGTCTGAATACAAAAGTAATTTCTATAATGATATTTCCATATCTAATTTCACATCATCAGTTGAATCAGGGTAAACTTATGGTAACATCGTACTTTTCATTTTGGTTCTTCTATTAAAATTTCCTGTAGCAAATTCTGGTTGACTTTAACAAAGATTGACAGGCAAATTGAAACGTCAGCTCATTTTTACGCTACTGAATAATTGACACTGCTAACCACGTGGACCGTAATGGTAATTTTGTAATGTCCACTTTATTTCACCTAGAAAATAGCTTTTGCTACTAACACAGGTAGTCAATCTGTTAGTTTTGTTTTATGAAGTAGAACTTAAAGAATTTTAAATTGTGGACATTGATTTGACTGTTGTGATGCAATGCATATGCACTCTTTACCGCTTAGTTACACCTGATAGGGCTATAACTAACTAACTCCTTTGACCATGCGTTCATTTGTGATTTCCTCTCTTGTGGACTCTCGGGACGCCTCCTTCTTGGAACCGCTTTACACCTTGTCATGTACAGATTGCAAATGTTGCAAACTCGTCTATCAAACCGGAGTAGTGGTCATCAGCTAGAGTGGTATGAATGTGGGTCTACTTCCATAGTAAACGGACGGTTAAATCATTACAAACAACCGAATAAAATATTTCTGTTCATCCAAACATCTCTTAGGACGCACATTACTAAGGCAAATGACATGCACGTTAGCTAATAGACAAAACAATTATTGTACACGTTACTGATGTTCTTTGAAATCATATGCATCCAACAGCACAAGCTGGTCCCTGTAAGCCTAGAGAGACCTTGAAAACTGTACTCTTTCAAAGAAGTGGACATCGTTAAATAGCACCTAGCAAACTATTTGGTTGCTTCCTCACGTCATTTGTGGTTATAACCTGATTGAACTTGACTGCCTTCGCACCCCTCAAAGGGTTATTTTGAGGATTTTCCCCTTGAAGTTCTCTGCTGTCCTCACAGTATTCTCAGAGGGAAAAAAGTGGATCTCCAGCCGTATGATTCTTTTTCCTGACCACAGCGAAAAAAATGTTTAGGAATAGTGAGGGAAGTGATGACGCAGGTACAAATCCCAAAACCGTGCACCTGGGTAAATTCCATGCGGAAGAAGTCTGTATTAAGAACTTTATACAATCTGCCCATCCGCTCGAACAAAAAATGGATCTTAACTGGATCTGGTTCTATTAAGCACTCAGAGATTGGTTTTGGCAATAACATCGCGTGGCCACTTTATGCTGCTGACGTTTTCACAAAACCAGGAAACGTTTATCCTATCTGACGTTTATTCTTGTCCTCTCTTTCAGACAACTTGTGATATCGGTTCTGTCAGTGCTGCTTGTCCTCGCTAAACGTAGCTTTTTCCAGTTGTTTTTCGAAGCTTAATACCAGGGAAATATATACTTATTGATAAATCTCTAAAACATCTATCGCACTCTATTGGTTCTCCCAAAAACCTTCTTTGATAACCGACGACTTACCAGTGACTTGGTCAGTTTCAAACTGAACATCACTACAACTCGATCAAGACCTTCGCATTAATACCGACCTTCCGACCGGCATCTTTCGAAAACTAACACTAGGCTCGATTTTCTTTTCTGTTAGAGCTCATCAGTAATACATATCCTTCCCACGGCAGTGATCAGGACCCCGGTAGTGACTTCATGAAGCAACTGTGATGACCACTGCATTATACACTTCAAGTTGAGCATGACCAAATTATTATATGTGGGTGCCCACTCACGTCCGCTTGTGAGAAATGATCAGGTTGCCCGATCGACTAGATGGAAGACAGTCATTGGCCCTTAACCACAATCGATAGCCCCGCAATTATGACCGATTAAACAGGTAGAAATCACCGATTTCAGTAAACCTTCTAGGCGACATTTTGACTGAATGACAAGTAGTCGGGGATTTGCTAAATTTCCCGTAGAATATCACCCATGTTTGGTCGCAGCATTCGCACTCAGACAGAATTTTCAGAACTGATTTGAAAGGAAGCAGTGAACTCGAAATTTTCCCTTGTCAGAGTTCGCCGTTATTTCTAATTAACTTTACAATGTACAAAACAGCTGCAGCAGAAACACAAACACACTCCACTTCATGGTTTAAAATCTCTTCACTGGTACATTTACATTT
>LUCH01000312.1:45845-174888 GCA_013368495.1 Paragonimus heterotremus | reverse complement strand
CATGGTTTGCATTTTTTCGGCCGGTGGGATAAGTAAGACAATGTCGTCCGCATACTCCAGATCGGTCAATCTAGCGCCAGGAAGAAGCTCAACAACAAGTTCACTGGACTCCTCAAGTGTACTCCCCAGAGTGTCGTCCACGGCAAAATTGAACAGGAAGGGGAAAACCGGACAACCTTGACGAACAC
This sequence comes from Paragonimus heterotremus, assembly GCA_013368495.1. Taxonomy (NCBI): domain Eukaryota; kingdom Metazoa; phylum Platyhelminthes; class Trematoda; order Plagiorchiida; family Troglotrematidae; genus Paragonimus; species Paragonimus heterotremus. The sequence continues at coordinate 174,700 of LUCH01000312.1, read as the reverse complement.
CACTTGAAGTGATGAACGCCCGAGACAATTGTCCATAAGCCCTCACTCTGCTTGCAAAGTGAGTATACAATGATCCCAATAGATTCACGTATTCCTCCGGTACTCCTTTTCGAATAAGACGGCTCCAGAGGACGTTACAAGTAACAGAATCGAAAGCAGCTTTTAGGTCCAGAAAGAACGCCACTGTCGGCTGTCTGTAACAGTGCCGATGTTCCAAGGTCCGTCTTATGGTAAAAATGTGATTAACACACCCCGGACCGGATCGAAATTCTACCTGTTCTTTGCGTATCTGACTTTCTCTGGGCCTAGTGGACCGATGTAAAATGAGGCCAGTGGATAACTTGGGCGCAATTGACTCCAAACTGATACCTCTGTGGTTATCACATAGAATTCGGGCCATGTTTTTGGGAATTACTGCCGATAAGCGCCACTCAGAAGTTACCTCTTCATTCTTTAGTTTACGTGTCTGTCTTTACTTAAGCGGGATATTTTCCATTACTTGTTGAGGCAATTCACTGTAGTGTATCAAACATTTCACGTTGGAATCTTAGACGTGATGGTTAGAACGTAACTGGCCCAACTAACTTAAAAACGTAACCAGTCTTAATTAGAGCACTTCGCATTGGCTACTTTAACCGAGGAAGTGGTACGGGTTATTCGAGGGGTGTCAATAAGTTTATTTATTCAGAACGGGGTTAACAGTCAAAATGTAGTACAGATCATCCAGTCTTTTTCCTACTAATATATCAAACTATGGGCCGTATTGATTCCTTTGACGGTAAAGGATTGTGAGTGGTTAGGGGTGTCTGTGAATCTCACGTCTAATAGGAGTGGGCTTTGGGATCGCTGTAGACCACAAGGTGTAATATGAGAGTGAACTAGATTGTGAGAACATTTCTACTCATTCTCTTGCCTAGATAGCCAGCGGACACGAGTACACTGGTATTAGTCCCGAAACACGGACATATAATCGAAACGTTCGAATGGAGCGATGACTGGCGCAAGGTTGTTCTTCTAAACGGAGTCAAATATACTATCGTCTACAAGTGGCTTCATGTGAATTGCATCAGTTGTGAAGTTCAGCGTTGCAAAAGGCATAGTAGCAATATTGTAGTATAACACTCCATCAGCTGATAAGCAAACAGCCGCCGTACTCTCAGATTCTTATCTAAGTTTATGTTAGCTGGTAGTTGACAGATTCGCTTGATAGTCAAACACTGATCATCCAATTATCGACTAATCGTTGTGGTCAATAAATCTTTCCCGAACTAAGCTTTGATGCGCAGTCTCAAAAACTACAGTGTAATTGTTGCGTTTATGAAAATTCACCCCAACCACATATCTATCTCTGATTCCGTTAGGATAGCAATTCCATGTGTCATGTTGAAAGGGTTGATTTATAACACCAGATGCAACAGGAATGGTATGTTTACGGATGTTTTTCTATTTCAGTGCACACCATGCAGCTTTAGGTGCAATCAGCTGAACAGAATTTTTGAGGTCACTGTAATCGTTATAAACAGATAGAAATGAATTATACATTTACTGAGGTATTTTCTCAACCAAACCATACGGAAAGCATGATTTGTTACACACACTGTATGACAGGTATGATATACTATGAGTTGTACAAGATAAAGGACCTGGAATACTGTTCCTTAAGGAGTGTGAGGTCAATGGCGTATTGGTCAACATGGTTGCCTCATGAAAGCTTGGCCGGAGTCATAGTCCCGGTCGTGGCCAAGATATACAATACTGACGAGCTCCAAAAAAAGTGAAACTTGAGTCTAGTGATTCTTTGCGAAAGGGACCGACTGGAAAGTCTATGAGAATGCGACAGCTGCGATCAGTTTTGGATGTTGTTCAATCTATATGAAATGTGAGTGGACACACGAGGTGCAGGCTGTTTTTACGGATACCAGTAAGTTTAATTAAACCACAAAAAAGGGCGATAAAACAACTGCAACAGAAAAAAGAATAATCAATAATTTGAAGCGAAATTCACACAACCGTTCACTTCGAGTCCATGAGACCTGAACGCACCAGTATTTTTAGCATCAAAGACTTAACTGCCGTCTGCGACAGATTTTGAACATGAAGAATTCACCTTTGCGCGCCCTAATACATTGGTTAGCAGAAACTCGCGAGCCAGTGTGCAAACAAATTTGTGTCTGAAGCCTTCCAGATACACTTAGATTGGTGGATATAATCAGTGTCATTCACGTCGTTAACTAAATGATGTGTCCTCTAAAGATGACCATCATATTTACAAGTGTGCCACTGATTGAAAATGTAGACTAAATATGTGATTTTGTTGAGAACAACATTTTGAGTGGCTGATCAATAGCTCAGTAGAAGAAACTGCTCCCATAATACATTCTCAAATTACACCTTAAGACATCCAACTGGAATACCAAAGAGATCAGCAATAAGCCGATTGCTGGTGGGTATTATCGTGAGCAAATTTGAAAGTGCGGTGCTCAGATCCAGCATAGGTCAAGTATTTTCATATCGACGTTATATTGTTGATCTATTCGCCATCACAAATTGCGGTGCAAGCACAGCCGACAGTTTTGAATATTTCAGCCGACTTACGCACTAATCAGTCGATCTCCAAGAGTTAGAGTTGAGTGACAATTTTCAGCTCATTGACGTTACCCTGTGTAGAAAAAGACGAAAGATTGAAACGTTTTGGTTTTCCCGAACCCAATTAGCTAAGCCAGTGTAACAACTTCTGCAGTTTTGTAACGTGACGATCAACCGAAACTTAACCAGTTGTTTAGTGGATGTCGCCAGGAAAATCTTTTCAGTAGACAATTTGGATCTCCCACCAAGGTTTGTAGGCCATACTCTGAACGAGAAGGGTCACCTAAACAGCAAAGTGATCAAATATATAAAGGTTTCTCAAGTACCAGGAAAGATCCTGCTGGGGTTACCTTCGTTCGAGTATTTAACCCAATCTTGGATGGGCAGAAATAGTTCGTTAAGTCATAATCAACACTCAGTTAGATTATACAAACAGGAAGTGCTGTGTTGACAGGATAAATTCTTATGAGTTTTGAATCCGACCGTTTTGTCTTTCCGGTATTTAATACGTTCAACATATTGATGCAACTTTATCGCAAACATACTTTACGCCTTTTGTGTTTAATTCTACCAACCTAAAACGTCTCAGATTAATCATCTCACTGTCAACGTTACTTAATGACCACTAAAGTTTGTCAGTTACTCAAGCCGCAAAACACGCTACTCTAACCACTCTAGGCTGCTTGAAGTTTGTTTGCGTGATTTGGAATACATCTCCCTTGGCCTAGGTCATTCGAGGTGGCTAAAGGTTGGTGTACTACAGTCTTGTCGTAATGTTGCGTTGTTTTTAATTTGCTGATCAAAAACTATTGAATACATCACTGAACCTTTTTCATTCATTTGCACCACTTTTGGTTTGAATATTTCAAAATGGGTGTGTATTCGACAACATTCCCTTGATCTCTACAAGTACACACTGCAGTTGCCAGAGTGAATTACGTACTCGGGGGGAGATATGAAGAGATTGTTTAGTATTTACTGCGTCAGTCTCTTGATGTATCCAGAAGTCTATTAGCTGACCCATAAATTATCGTTAACCGTACTAATACGCCTACATAGACGAGACGAAATGCAACCGAACACATGGCGTCATCCGCGGTATTACCCTATATTGCCATGTTCATGTTGAAAACGCCGTTCCCTAACGGGTCTAACACATCGATACAGACCAAACATTTAAATAAGGGCATACTAATAAACGGTAGTAATACTTAAGCGCCCGTAGAATAAGGAAACACCGGTCGGAGTGCGTTTTGCTAGTTCGGATAATAGGAAAATGTGTTCGCACAAAACAAATGACGTTACATTGCTTGTAGTCTGGTATAAAAAACAAATCAACGCAAGAAAAATGTCCTATGGATAGTTGAATGAAGTAAAGGTGTACATAACTGTACTAAATAGGATTGAAGTGATAGTTTATGTTTACTATACGGGTTAACTGTTTTGATACACAACCTGGAAGGTTGAGAACTCATCTCAAGACAGTAAGATTGCTCTGACAATTAGACACAGAGGTTCTAATTTTACACTCCAATCACCGTTTGGTTAAGAACGTTTTTATATATTTTTCATTCAAAAAAGGGACTCCAAGAATATCACTTCCGCTCGGACAGTAAATTTAGTAATGTAATGAGAGACAACGTGCCATCAGGTTTGCTCATAGAAACGTGCCGCGTTACGGGCAATTTGCGATCGATACCGCTGGTCTGTACAAACAATGGTCTGATAGTAATTAGAAGCACACTGTGGAAATTGCACGCTTCAAATGTGACGCACAGTGCATTGCACTTAAACCATCCATACTGGATAACATGTGGTTCTTATATTACTTCGTTATCAATCTGGGTTTGGCAGAAAGATGTTGAATTTAGGATATGAACAAGGCCGGTTTGTGTAATTGTTAACTGTTGTGTACGATAAGCCAATTGATGGGTGGATTAGAATTCAGGTGTCTGTCATAGACTACATCCAATGTGAAGTGAATGACAAAGTGGTACGCACGCCCATCGATCACAAACGCAAGTTGACAGTCAGATCACAGAACATGCATGATTAATATGCTCTAACAAATGAAAGTATCCAGTCTAACACGTTCCTTTAAATGGCGCTGAAAAACAAGCTTATTTATATGAGAAATCTTTAGTTATTTGTTATTAACGTTCTAGTTGTATAATCAAAAATCAATGCTTACCCACGTGTATCTCCAAAAGACCAGGTCAGAATTGTTTAATAGACGAGAACAAGCATGGATCACGAAAAACTTATTGTGTAGCTGCATGGATAAGCAAGTAAAACAAATCCGTGGAAACTTATCCCTCTAATATGATTCTTATAGGGTTTGACAAACTGGCCTAATGTCTTCTTGGTTAATAACAGAGTGCAGTAATACCGAAAAAATGTTTTATAGCTATTAGCTCAGGTGGATTAGTTGAGTGTGCAAATGTTTTGTGTTGATTCAAATTTGCCGCATCTTCAATTAAATCTATTTGCCAACAGTGGATAAAAAGGAAACGTGTTGTCCGCGGTTGCTTTGAAATTTTGACAACCATAGGTTAAGTGATATTCAACGAATGTTGTTCGTTTATTTGGATATTAATTATCGCTCATCCAAGCATAAGGCCTTCGATAAGTCAGCCAAACTGGCAAAAACCCATTGAGCTCCGCCTGCCGACTGACAGAGGTCAAATGGATAGCTAGTGATAAAACAGTAGTGAATGACCTAACACGATACAACCTCATTCCAAGATTTTGGGTGAGATTGTACGTTTGGGACAATGTTGGATTGAACCATGCATTGACGTTGTGGCTCACTGATGAGCTACTACCCGATGAACTGGAAAAAATGAGTTGCTTATTCATGTTCATGTCGGCGATCATTTGAGATACAAGACTATGCATTTACAACATCGTCTGAATACAATCAACGGATATTTCAAGGTTGTAATGCCGCAAACTACAGTTAAATTTGCACAAGGACGCTCAAGGTGACCCATTGTAGTGGATGTATGACTTGGCCGACTCGATCACATGATCTTTATCCCCGGAATCAACGCAGCTACTTACAGGGGTACAAAACCATAAACGGGGTTAAATTCTACACTGGCGGTTGCAGTAATATGGCAACATTACATATTGTGGAATTTATAGACCTCATGCAAATACGAATTGACACAGTGGTTTACACCAGCGACAGACCAACGCGGACAAGTTTAAACTGATTGCCCTCCTTACTTTAAATCCCATGGGTTTCGACTTGGTTTGAGGCCTAGCGATTCCGTCTGTTGTAGTTTATAGTGAACAAAGCTAACCCTACCCATCTACAAAGGGAGGCCATTGTCTGAAAGTGCATAAGAGTAGTGCTACTTGAGAATGAGAACCGTGCCCTCTTCCTGTCGGGTCCGATCTGATACTAGTAATCCCAGTTCGGTTGTTCGTCACAGGTGTAAAATTTCCTCAGCTGACTGAATGTCAGTAGAAATCAAGTTTTAAGGAAAATATGTAAAGATTAATATGGTGTAAATATGTTTATTTCCAGGCCTAGCACAGAGATCAGAAAGGATTTAACTACCGCTACCCCTATGTGACAGTCGGGGATTAATGTTTCCTTGGCTCATGTTTGATTGCCTTTTCTTCCCATGCAGCATTATTAAGAGAACTCTCATTCTGGAATTTTCTGTCTCCGGCTGAAACATCTATTTATTTTTTATATACATAAGTGCATAGACAACTGAATTAATCCGATGGTTATAGGCAAAAATTACAAAAGACCATTTAGTAAAATGAAAAGCTGTAGAGTGTGGTTATCTTCAGCATTATCATGAAACGTTCAACAAGGAAACACAGTTAGTTGACACCTTCAGCAGTATAACTTATTTGTTCACTTATCAAAACTGCTCATATGCAAGCGAACTTGAGAACTGTGGTAGTTTCGCAGTTGGTAAAAATGAATGGTAGAATTTGTTATGAACAGCTCTCTACCAAATCCTTCCACTTTGCCATTTTAACAAGGCCAAAAACCGACTAGTTTTGAATTTCGCACTAGTCACAGTTGCATATAATTGTATATCTCCTATTCAGTCGGGTTTCACACTCCATCTTACAGTTATGTAAAGCAGAATTTTTGAACAGTGCGCCTTTGTCTACATTTCTGACTTGACGGCGTCAACTAAATCCCATATGTTCGTCAGTAATGTTCAGGCAAACTGATCGTCCTGAGAAGCTTCCTGTCTACACAAATCTAAAATCTGCAATACCCATTTCTCAGTCGCTTAATGATTAGCAGCGTCATACTATCTGTTGACTAATGTTACTGAACATCGATGAATTGTCAGGAATTTTGACAGACAGAGTTAAACATGGATTGCAACTGTTCCATTCAGGTGAACGTTCAAACGAAAATGAAACGGGGTTTTCATATACATTTATTCAGTTTTATCTGACGTGAAGTCAACGTCATTTTGATAAAAAGATTAGTTTACTTTGTCGCCTGACACAAAAACATTTCACTTAATCTATCCAAAGTACCATAACTGCAGCCAACTGTACACTATAACATGACGGTTTCAGAATCGTTTATAATATTTGCAATAGGTTTTTTATTCAACAAAATCCTCTATGTTTATATAATAATCCATCTGTCAGAAAAATAGTCATTTATTTCTAGTTTTCTGAAAACCAGACACTAAAGTCTTACTACTTCCAATTTCATATGCTCCAACGTCAGGCACATAAACAAATGCAACTGCCGAGAAGGGTGGGGCAGATTCCATAGGGAATGTACTGTAGAGAACAGTTTATTCGAAATATAAAGTATTTGTTTAATCTTTCCTACAGGGTACAGTAGCTGATAAGAAACGTTGGAAAGTTTCATCGGTAAACTTAAGGAAAACCAACTCAGCGGACAAAGTGCAACAATTTCTTATCAGGGACTTTATTTTAAGTTTCGACTTCATCGTTCTCTGTCTGAAGGAACTTCTCGTACACATTTGCATATTCGCAATAAATTTTCATAGGTGGTGATACTTATTTCGATAACTTCCGTTGGTTTCTTCCACAATTGAATTGAAAGGTATAATGCTACGGAAAGTCACTCTTAAACTTACGCAGTTTTCAGATCGTAGGTGATGATTGGTTCCCCGTTGTCTGAATCGGGGGTCCATTCTAAGGAGTATTGATTTTCTTGCAGATAATGATATTGTAAATTGAGAGGTTTTGACGGAACATCAGCTGGAAAAGTAAATAGAGTTTGAACTGAAGATCATCGCCGTACTGGTATATGAGAACAAAATGTATATCGTGGAGTATTTGTTGTGTAAACTTTAACACTGAAACAATATTTAAGTGTACCGTTTTTACTGTTTTACGATCATTAGTGATTATGTGAAATTTATTGGAATAATCCTGTTCGAACGGTGGTAGCTATTTGATGATCTCTAGTTTTTTGGTCAATAATTCAGAACTCCATATAATCACAAGAGTCATCCAAACGAATGACGAGGTGGTATGTGAGATTTATGAACTAGTTATAAACATCTGATAACATCAGCAATCACAAGAGAATGCTGGACCGTGCTAAAGACTTGACATAATTTGTCATGAAAATCATAACATGCAGTCAAGGTTGCTGGTTTATTTGAGGTCTAACAAGGTCATGATTCTAAAGCATCCGTTGAAGTTTCAGGGGCTGAATAAAATTATTTTGTAAACTTTGAGGCTCATACTGTGGTTGCAACCGAATCAATGGTCGCCAAAGTGCGTTCGTGAACTTCTTTAGGTGAAGGCTAACCATTTTGTAGGTAACTGAAAATTCATAGATGACACACGCGATTGTTAGTGTACTTTTGGTTGATTTTCTGTAAACTGTTTTAATATGATGTTTGGTGACCCTCTTTAACAAGCACCTGTTTGTGCTACCAAAAGATTACGCTGATCAACAGGAGCTTAAAAGTACTGCATGGTCATTGTTTGGTCGTAGACTGTCAACACGTTATTAGGGTTTCAGCTTTACTTCCATTTTTGATAGTTGCTAGGAATGCAAATCTAAACAAAGTCGATAGGTAAGTTGATGTCTAAAGTACTAATTCCGTGAGTTAGAAATTCGATAAACACCTACTTGTTTTCAACTACGAGCACTTTCTGTCGAGGCAGTCTGATAACGATATTAGGGGTGATTGACTGTTCCGGATAAGCAGTCTGCTCCAGAACCTTGTAGATTTTTAGCCAGGATTGAGCCTTTCAACGTCCGCTCATGATTGTATAGCACTATCAATAATACTACCGTCTTTAATTTTTGTCTTAAACTATAGTTTGATTAGCAAGACCGTACTAATAATCATGCTATTTTGCATAACTCGATCAGCGGTCCTATTATAGAGAATGTATTGCTGATCGTCTCTTACATGTTCAGCGTGTCGTGCACAAGATAAGCTAAATTTTAGTTGCTTTCGTGAATTGGACACAACAGACGTCACTGGATGCTAGATGGCACAAATGAGACACTTCCCAATAAGTGCTATGTACACAACGCCCTGTCTCTCCGTAGCAAAGTCACTCCAGCAATTGTAGTGGAGTACGAATACAGAACTTAACTGGACAGTGCAGGAAAATGGACATAAATAATTCACGATTGAGCCTCCACTTCCCAACTGATCGCATTCTACGTGCCTGTTGGTCTAGGGATAACTCCATGTTTAGAGTTGGTCGTCAGTTGCGTATTCAGTACCAGAAAGTAAACGAATGTACAGTTCACTTCGTGACCGACTATAGGAAAACTATTGAATAAGTTCACAATTTTGTTTCAATTACAAAAGACTTCCAATTAACCAACGCTGCTTTCAGTGTTTAGGTTGTTAGGTGCGGCGAAAGGTCCAAATATAAAAAATCTAATCGTTTACGGGAACCGACGGAGAAAATTTTCCATACGTTTAAAAATTAGGGTGGAATTCACTGGATACAGACGATGCATGAAGTTTACCTTTAGACAGCTCATGTCGAACGGAATGCCGAATAAATTCTTTGCTTTTTTCTGTGCTTTCCAACGTAGTCGGGATTTGAAGAGATCTTTCTTGATTTTTAAAGATTAGAACGTCTTTTGGCAAAAATTAATAGATAAGTAACTTACAGCAACTTGTTAAGTAGTACTCAAATATATGTCTGGGAGAATCATCACCAGAAAGACCTTTCGGTTTGAGAACTGTTACGGGCTGTTATTTAGTCGTTAGCTAGTTTTGAGAAGTACGTGTAGCAAACAAGCCCATTTTGCGTATTTCATCATCACGCTAAAGAAAACACATATACCAGTTAATCACGTGCGGAAGAGTGTGTAACATTGGTTCGTTGTTAATGTTAGAATAATCGGTAAATTCTGAGGTTTAGTTAGTAACACTCGATTTTACAAAACAAAGATGTCTGCTAAGATAGTGATCATGGCGACGTAATCTGTTCAACCCAGTAATGGGCGAGGAACCATGGGAAGTTCAACGTTTTGACGAGACGTTTGTGAGTAAATAATGGGATAGTAGGCGAATGGTGGTGGCTTCTGGAATAGCCAACAAGCGATGTTTGACCTGCACTGGCTGTGAACCTCGGACCCGGTAAACAGGATAGAACGAGTCTGTGAGGTCAGCTGAACAACTGGACCCCATTAAGTGCGCAGCACTCAAAGAAGCAGTAGTTAATCCGCAGTTATGTGGCGCCAAAAAAATAATTTCCAAACGTTTTCTCACTATCAAGGTGAGTTTAAAAAGTGATGTTACACAGTACACTTGCAATGTATAAGCTTTTACAGGAGGCAACCGTTAAGTGACATGCGTTGTAAGCTGTTAGACGGTGTGTGAAGTAATTTGCAGTAGAAAGTCTCTAGACTTTCGGCTTTGGGTGTGAAATGTAGCTGTAACTTGAAGTTCAAGTGCAATCACTGGTAGAGACATTTCTGTGGAGATTTTGATTAAGCAATCACCGTGAAGTAGGATTTTCATACATGAAGATGCTTATACGCATAAAAAGTATGGAAGCATTCAAAGTTATTATAATGGATAACTACCACAGCAACTTCCGTGTTCAACTCTGGCACTGCTTCGAACATCGTATTTGCAGACGTTCGAATAACCTAAAATATGTGGTTTTTTGTAACCTCAGCTTTTCTGTTTACAGAAAACTTAACATGGTTATCACTGAAGCAGCCACATATGATGTGACTATGTTCAAAGTTGAGTGAGACCTAGTTTTGCAACAAAAAACTGTAATTCCTCCGATGATATTTGTTGATTGCAATGGGACAAAAACAGCTCTTCACATATGTTACCATATTACTACACTTGATAATAAAAACCAGCTTTACTGTGGGCCAAAACCTACTTCATCGGTGTACGGACTGGTGTGCTTTATTTCGGCATTCAGGAAAATTCAACGGCTTTCCCAAAATTGACAGCCATTACAGAAATTCATTACTGCAATTTGGATCTACCGCCATTCGGATTTCAGTAAACTTAAGTAAACAAACTCGAACAATATGTTTGCTGCAAACAATGCCATCAAGATCGATTAATTTCATAGCTGCTTAACATCCATATGCAGCACTCATAAAGTTTTTCATTTTGCCTAGCACACAACGACGAGTTAGGTCGTGGATTGCTCATAGAAGACAAAGCAAAGGAAGTTTTTCGTTTAGCCTATTCTTTTACATAATGGAGTGATTGAAAATGGTCAGGATGTAGTTAATACAATTCTAGTATTGAAGTTTTCCTGAGGTCACGACACTTTTCTGAATGTGATTTAATTCATCGGGTTTGCCCAATCCACTTCACCAGTATAGCAAAATGGCCTTGGCATGTGTTTGTTAACTGGTAGCTTCATCTCATCAGCCATATACTACATACATATGTTCTTTAAACACAGTGCGTAAGCTTTTGATAAGTAATAGAATCAGTAGTTGTACAAGCATCAAAACCAAATGGTTTGTTGGAAGAGTAACAAACTGCCTGTGTTGACCATTTATTAGTATACGCAATTATTTGTCAGTTTTTGAGCAATGTAGCTTCACTAGAAATGAGGAACCTCTAAGTGGCGCCCCATAATGGGACGTTCTACGTCACTGTCTTATAATCTGTAAACTTCACAAGCTTATCACTCGATGAGGTCTGGCTTTCCAATCGTGTTTGTGTTTACCTGACATATTATATTTGCCAGCTATTTCATAGTCAATTAAGGTTACAAAGCAGGTTTGTAGTGCATGGTGTTAGGAAACTGACAATAATCTTTTTGAGGCCGACGAGAGTGTTTGCCGAGAATGATACTAAGAAAAGTAAAATTGCCTGATTTACGACATTGCAGTTATATTGATCAGGATCTGTGGGGTTGTATTGCCCTCTTTTCGTTGGACAGAACTTCTACTAAATGATTGTGACCCCCTGGAAGGCAGTTTTATGGGACAGTATTCGAAGATTACTAAGTGTGTGTTAAAATTTGCAGAGGTGGTTGTAAAGAAATTTAGTACATACCTTCTAGATAGGCGTTTCTTATTGTAAATCATGTGCCATTGCGCAGAAAAAGTCAACGGTGAAATAAGACCTTTTGCCAATGATTACACACAATCCTAGAGGTAGTGTTCGCCGGTATAGCTTAGAGGAGGAATGTTGCCGAGTTATCCAGGAGGATCACTACCATATACAGTGTACGATTTCAGGTTACCGCACGTGTGGTGTAAATAACACACTGTATGACTGAAGTAAAACGTAATTTCCAAAAGTGCGCAGTAGTACTTTTTTTATCAATACAGAAATGTTTGTCACATTATAAATGTCTGTTTATAGGCGTCTTGATAGGTATTCGTCGAAGCGCTAGTTGCAATAAAAACTTTAGGAACAGTTGCACATCAGCGTATATATACTCAAGAAAAACGACAATTTATTAAACAGCTACCAGGTTAATCGTGAAAAAACATTCACTTTTTTTTAAAATGGACTGGTGTTCCATTTTCTGCAAAATACCTGCAATATAACAATTTACAGATACCGTGCTATGGTTTAAGGTTTCGCCTGAATATTGGAACACTTAGGTTATATCAGTCGACCTAGTTGTTAGAATTCCTGATATTTTATTTTGAATTAACAAGAATTTGATACATCCGCGTTGTCAGTACTGATAAACACAATTAGTATACCTTTTATTTCGGTATGATATTTTGTGGGAAGCACGTTATGTTGCGGAACGCAAACACACCATAAATTTCACTAATGTTCCTAACCTACCATGGGTTTTACATGCGCATATATCACCCGAACCGGGTGTGGGAAATCGCCCAAAGGTATCATTTTTGTAGATCAAATTCAGCCCAAATTCGTAAATTGTATCCGGTTTCATATTGGCCAACGGTTGATTGTGAATCCGCACATCTGTATGTCCCCAGCCAAAATCAGACATGGTTGTGAATTTGCGCGCTCCATGCTGTTCACGAAAAAGATAAAGATTAGTTTGCTGAAATTTCTGAACGGTATATTAGACAGTATAGTTTTGTTTTATATCAGCGTAAAGCTAACAGTGAGGCAGTATGTACAAACACGACTCTTAAAGCAAAAATTCCGCAATTGGTAAGTACTCATAATCTTGACAAACGTTTATTATGCGTGATAATGAACACAATAAATCGTGTATCACACGCTTCTCAGTGGTCACACTATTTTCTTTTGGTTGCATAAGCCAAAATTAAGTAACTGCATTGTGTACGCATGATCCCAAATAGTTGCTTAGTTCAACTCACACACAAACTCTTCAACTGCTTACGGCTAATAAAAATATCTCCGTAAAGTCCAAAAAATCTGTGATTTCAAGTTAACTGAGGATTTCTGACCACCCGTTTGCCAGTGATCAGATGAACCACGAACGCCTCCACTGACTTGCCTTCCGTTCTTTTTTTACAGGTACACGCTTGACACGGTGTGTGTGCGTGATCAAGAGTGGTGTAACGTAACATCAGTATGGTGATTTTTAACAGCAGGCCTCCATTAGTTTCTTTCATCGTGGTAGTCATAATCCGGAAACGAAAATCGCCAGCCTTTAGTGGAAGAGTGACTGGTGTATTTGCTTTCAGAACTGTTCTAAATACAACCTTAAAACAACTAATAAGCGAATGTGTTTGATATTTCAGTTACGATCATTTGGTTATGAGGAGCTGAAAATCAGTTGAGTAACGCCAGTAAACTTACTTTGGCAGCATACTGACCGGAATATAACGTTCCGTCTGGACAATAGTGTATACTATGGATGAACTTTATCGGGGTCATTGGTTCAGCTCATTGCTTATCACCGGAATAGAGTAGCTAAAAATCCAGGTTAAATGCGCAAACTGCATTTAAGTGTGGAACACGAAATTCACAATTATTCGTCAGTGATCTGACATTCGTGTGGTTGCCGACGAACTGGGTGAAATCAGTCAAGTGGACAGTAGCGACATGCAAGACGATCTTGTTCACGTCACACAGGTGCAGTATGGCGAAAGTCCTACTTGCAGTGGAGTAATTGTCTAAATCTTGTGGTCGACATGTTTTAATATATTCACTCAGCATTACAGTAGGATCAACCGAAAGGCCCTAACAATATAGAAAATAGTGTGTCACCACTCTTTACAGGAATCTTACAGTAATTACTATACTGTTGTCGAATGTGAGTAACGTTCAGTTCATAGCATTACAAGTCTCAAAATGCCGGTGAAATACAGCTTCCTTTAGAAAGCACAACCAGAAAAGCGAAGATATGAGTCCGTATGGTTAAAATTTCAGGGAATTTCTTGTAACGCGAGCAGGTTTCTCTTAAATACTAACAATGATATAGTTTTTGTAGCGTGGGAAATTACAAGCTAGTTGAGCATGATCATTTCAACAAATCTCCGCAATGAACGTTAAAAGCAGTTGAGAAAGAAATCCACTTCGGAAGCGGTGGTTTTGCAAACTGTCAAACTGGATAGTTTTCCAGAAGAATGAAATAGGGTTAAGCATTTTAAAATCTGTTTTTTGTGAATAAAAATGCAAAAATGTAAACAAAAATTAGATGAAAATATTTCCTGTTGAAAGAAATCATAAATTTTTAACCTGTTTGGCAGCATAATCAAAATTGTCTTTCTATTGCTGCTCACCAAATGTATAACTGAAAAACACGAAACATTCACGAGATTATTTGTTCCCTTGAACCCTGAATGTAGTAGCGTGAATTCTGCTGGAAGAGTTTTAGGCAAAACAATGTCAGAGGTTAGCTAGAAATTAGTTGTTCGGAGTTACGCCTTTGATGATAAATCCCTATTTAGAGTGACCACTTCTTACAAATCATCGGACAATCTTAGATGGAAGTTACTGAATGAAACATGATAATCGCTAAGGGTAAATCAAATTATGGATCGTCTTGATGAATCCAAACACTGCAGACAAGTTTTGATTAAACATTCAATGTTACGTGACTGGGCCTGATCAACCGTTACTGTCTTAGTATCAGAATTAACCATAATTTTCATAAGAAATTCGAATTAGTGTTGCTGACGGTAGATCGTTTTGCGCAATGTTATCTAGTAACATTGCGACTATTCTTTGGCACACTGTCTACAAGAAGTTTGACCTTTTTACAATATATCTCCAATACTAAACATTAAAATGATGGGGCTGCAGAACACACAGCAGGATGGGGATCTTCTGAACATGTCTGTAGGCATCCTGGAGAAGATTCCAGTTGAAAGCTTGTCTAGCTTGATAGTTAGACAAGTATACGGACATAATTATGTATCGGAATTCACGTTAATGAATGATATCCGATAGGCTTGAAGTGAAACATTACGGCCACAACTACCTTCTTTGATGAAAAGTTTGCATAGACAATGCATACAAAGTTTCAAAGAGAATAGAACGTAATCATAGATTTAGCTCACAACCAATCATTTTAAATCAAGTTATCCACTTAAACATGTAATGAATTAGGTTTTGATAACTGCACTACTGAAAATGAAAGAATACGTCAAACTACACGACTTTTGTAATTTCTTGTGCGTGAACGAAATTACAGTTTGCTTTTAAAAACAAAAAAGTATGCAAAATCCCGTGTATCCATATGATAGTAAAATGTAAACCACCAATACAAGTCGAGCGACTAGAATAGTAAGCCAGTAAATGCCCCAACGCCCGATCAGCTGACTGGACAAATCTTTTATGACATCTACCGCGCAAATACAACAGTTGACGCATTGACCAATCGGTACATGAAATTATCAGGTGTCGTTGATGACCGAGCTGACGCATTTCTGGTGTCTACAAAAACGAGCATGAAAGCGTCAGCACTCCTTGAGGTAACGTTTGCCAGGTGATGTTGACTTGCCTTGGCCTTGAGGAATACATTCACGCAGGTCATTTGCAAACCCAGAGCTACCTGAGCTACCTTAATTAATGTATTCCTGCCATTTTCGGTTCCACCAACCGTAGTTAGAAAACCGGTTTCAACTGAGAAAGAAATTAACAGTGAACTAAAACATGATATTTATTTTCAACGTTGATAAAAACAATTTTGAAATCCCCGTTCTATTCCGAACAATTTGAGAGACGTAATGGACATCTGAAAGTTATACAATCTGTGTTTTGAGACATTGTTTGATAAGCTCACGGATTTTCAACATGATCGTCATGCGGACAACACAAAAGTGAACTCAGTGGGAATATGTACTGTTTATATGCTTCGACAAGCACTTTATTTGGTGGTGGGCTGGCTGCAAAGGTTTTGGACTGGTACAACTGCCATTTAGCGGTGATTGTGTGTAGTTCAAGTTGCTAAAACTATATACACAGTCAAGAATGTGGGTGATGTAGCTTGATCAAAACTCATAGGTGATCAAAATTTTGCCACCACAAGAAACCTCCAGTAGACCTCTTCCGAAAAGAAGTGCTCTTATAAATAGGCTGACTGAAAGGCCTATCTGACCTGTAAACCTGTGATGAATTTAATTGGGATCTAAGTTGATTACTCAGATTTGCAAATGATTTAGTTTTAATCATTCCACAGGTGAATCATCGGTTGGTTTATTGAAAGGTTCGTTCCCATTGTTTGGGTAATTACAGTTCCACTATTTGCGTCATAAATGTTTAAAATTTAGAGAAATGTCTTCTTTATTTGTAAAAGAAAGCCAATATACTGCACTTTCTAGCAAATATCTATCTACTCGTGGAAATAATGAGTTCTGGTTAATCTCCTTCCTGATTGTCTCTCTCTTCACATCATTGATAACTTGACCAAGGTTGCACAAAACAGTTTCACTGTTTATCCTGTCAGTTATCAGTGTCATCCTGCAGCAGTTAATCGTTTGATGAAACAAAAGTTTTGAGCTTCTTCGCTATACGATTGTTCTACCTACCGTTTTTATTTTATTCTAAGGAATGATTTAGACTTTTTATCAGACTATTAGGACACAATTCTTTTTCTTTAGATTTCAAATAACTATCGTTCCAATTTAAATATTCGCCTCACGTTATAAGTGATTTTAATTTGGACCTCTCTAAGTGTTCACCTACATCCTAAACTGGGTAGATCAGCAAGAATTTATTTGTTGTTACAAAGACTTATGCATAGTTTGTCATTCGCTATTTGACTTGAATGTATATTAGTACATTCATCCGATACGGCAAATTTTAACCACCACTAATAGCAGCTGTTCACCATACTATTCGGGATTTACAATCACTGCTTTATATGATTTTAGCACAATTGGTTAACAATCAAGTAACTGTTCAATACGTGATTGTAAAGAAGACGAAATGTCTGGAACGTAAACCACGTGAGGTTGTCCAGAGTAAAGTTTTGCACATTGTGATCACACACGAACATGCTTAAATACAACCAACCCAGAACGAAGACATACAGAATGGACACAACACGCAAAGAAATTATACAAACAGACGGGATAAAACGTAAGAAAACTGTACAGTAGAATGTGTGAAAACATGTGAGTAACATCCGGCAGGTTCAATAAAACCTTTTATGTAATACATGAATGATTGTACCATTTAACTGTCGGAGATCCACCTAAAGAATGGCCACCTGAGTTATACGAAATACAATTTCATTGCAGCACCACGAGGTTAAAAATAGATGCATTTGCGTCATTCACTCGCGAATTCTTGTTCTTCAATCAGTTGCAGCTGTGACCGATTTTATCCCTCATGGTTTTATAAAAATTGAGAAAAAAGGCAACAGTATGTACTTTGGAGTGAAAGAAAAAACGACACTAGTATAATACTGAGCAACAAGAGGGCAATAACACAGTCAGTATGTGGTGGTTTTCTCAGGCTATGGCAGATGAGCTGAGACTCATTTCTTGGGTAACAATTGCCCCCCGTTCAGTGGGTTTGTCTGTTTCATAGGGGGATGTAGGAAAATCCAATATGTCAAGTCACAGTTCTGTGGGAATAAGTTCGAAGACTTTTGGGTTCACTGCAAATATTTTATACGTTTTACTTCGTCGATAGCTGACGTAAATCTTATCTGAGTTAGGTGCACAAAATCAATTCACATTTGATGTAAATAAAGCAAGGTCCACAGAGCTAACACTATAATTCAGCCCCTAGGTGACAGTTTAACGTAAATAGCACAGATGGACTGAGTATGTAGAAAAAATACGGAAGCCGTTAATTATTTCAAAATTTTCAAAATAACACCTATGTCTTTAGTGTATGGCGATTATTTGTTTGAGCTCACTGCGTAATTACATTTTCTTAAACTTGAGTACACATGTGACAGGGTCGGCTTCGTGTTCGTTTTGTCGCCCAGGGGCTTACAGAGATCGATAACTAACAAACAATTGTTTGTTGCATCTGTTGATTAGTTACGAGGATACGGAGTCAAAGCAACGAGAGATTCGGTTGTAAAGACACTTCGGGCGAACAGTGTGTGTAGGAGGAAGACGATCGACTGTTTTTTTTTTTGCACAAACACGTTTGGAACGCACTCTGAATTGTGTAGATAGTGCGCTGTAATATCAGAATTTTATAGCCAGTTTCTATTCTTCAAGGTGACATGCTATAAATTGTCATTTCACCTGACATCATATGCCGTCTACAGTTGATTTCGTTTTACAAGTGGACCAGTTTTTAAGGATACTCACATTAGCTTTATTATACCAAGTAAGGACATTCATCCTGTTATTACAGTCTTGTCATTTTAGTGCATTCAAACTTTGGCATCTAGTTTGACTGACATGAATCTGTCCTATCTGAGAAAGCTCAAAACAAGCATGCCGCCGTCACATTTGCTCAACAGTAGTCGGTTTGTTTTTATCTGTTAAACCTAACCCTACGTTCACAGATTCAGTAATATGTGTCTTTTCTAATAACTTTCGACAGATTTGGTCCTCTGAAAACCCATTTCCGCTGTATGTCACAACAAACTAAGTAACTTCTTTCCCAACCCGCAATCCGCTTAGCATGGGTAGAAATATACAAGAGGGATTGCAACCAGTAGCTCCCGGTATCACGCAACGAAAATTCTAATTAAACTATGTTCTAGGTAATCACATATTTGTGCATAAAATGAGTTTCTAAGCTTGTATGATTTCTTTTGAAGTGGGATAGTCCATAGGTTTGTCCGGATGAAAACGCTTCGATTAGTTGTGCGTGGTGCTTAATTTAGAGGGATCTTAATCCTTGAGCTTCTGGTAGTGAAATAATCTATACTCAGTTGGGCCAATGAGGACAATTGACCTAAATAAGCCATTCCAAATCCCATTCTTTTGAATATCCCTCTGAACTGAACCGTCTAAACGATGACTGACTATCCTTCCTCGATATGGCGCTGAGTCGTCGTACAGACTGTTCGGTTCAGAGTGGTATTCACAGGAATGGGACCTGAAACGGCCAGTATACCCACACTTTCAGTTGCGTACCCCTGAAACAGAAAAGAAACCTCGTTCATAATTTGACCTACAGAGCTATGAGGATAATCACCAATGATATGATTAATGCGGAACTATTGTTTCTGCGACAAATGTTCGCAGACAACGCTTATAAACTTCGTGAATAGACATGGTCCTGACGAAACAGAGGTTTAGGCTCCCATCTGAGGAAAAGAAGTCTGTTTACATGACGGTAAACTACGAAGGCGAGTTGTTGGCTGAACTGGTGACTCGCAGAATAAGTGAAGCAATCGAAAAGACCTACAGTGCGGTACAACCGCGAATCTCGTTCAGGTCCGACCCGATAGCCCATATACAACTCAAAGATACGTTACCTAAATGTGTGAGGTCATTTTGTGTTTACTGTTTTACATGCTCCTGTGGAGCAGGTTACGTCGGTCGCACAACCAGGCGCCTTTTTCAGAGGATACGTGAACACCACCCCATATGACTGACTAAGGTCGAGATGAAGTCCACTTCGAGTGCAATTCTGGCGTGTCCTGTTGATTCAGGCCATCAAGTCTAGCCGGAGGTAGCCTTCCAGCCCATTTACCGCTTGCCTAGTTGTCAATCCAGAGGAGTCAAATTTCGTATTCTGGTCAACGCGAAAGCGATTGAAATTTGGTTATGCATTCCAAAGTTGTGCGCTCGGAGGAAATTTGTAAAGGCCCTACAGTTACCATGGCAACCCGTTGTTGATTCGACACCTCCGGTGGTCAATCTTGTCAACTAATTGCCCTCCCACTCACAATCCCGTGACTTAATTGCCCTTGTTTTGGTCGTCTGACAACCGTGATGATATAAAATGCTGTGTAGTTCGTACAGATTGAAAATCACCCACGAATGATCGTAGTCGTCGCATCCCCATAGACTTTCCAGTCGGCCCATTTCGAAAAGAAGCACTAGACTCGAGTTTCACTCTCATTAGGGCTCGTCAGTTGTACATATCATCGTCACTGTCGGGACTTGAACCATGGCCACGCTGTTCATGAGGCAGCCGTGTTTACTACTACGCCACTGACTTCACATTAGGCGCGACCAAATTATCACATGTGAACGCTCAGCCGCTTTGGCTTGTAAATAATTATCATCAGTAATGATCATTACTCAAATATATAATTCGCCCGATGATGAAGAATCGAAAACAGACTGTTCGCCAAATCACCTTTTTACTATTAATGAACTCATATTGTTGTTCGAATGGTACATCAAGTTTATAACAGTGCATAAAACAGTAATGCATCTACGTGAAAAGAAACAATACCACCGTGCATAATGAAACTATACAAAATATTGCAGAAATCTATAATCTTAATTCATTTTTTCAAGTCTATCATAATGTAAAAAGTAATGTGCCGAATTACTTTTTATTTTGGAGTTTCCATTTCAACTGTCGTTTTTTATTTCCTGATTGTCAAGTGAAACAGGGTTTGATAATTGTAGTTCTAATTGCCCTTTTGTGTGGTAGGCTGGATGAGACAGCCTCGTGTGCGGCGTCCGATGAAGGTTCAAGGGATTAAACTTCAATCCGAAAGCTTGATTCCCCCTTGAGCGCCAAGGTTATTTGTATAGAATCCTAAGGCTTCTTTGGAAGATTATTTGAAGGCACCGACAAAAAAGACGCAGAATCGATTCCGATCTTATTTTTAGATTAGGAATGTGTATCTTTCTCTGTTTTACCTCTCTTCTTGTCACTGATAATTATTTCACAGTCACCTGTTGAGTCTCTCATGATTAATACAGTGCAATAAAATGCGTGCAAGTATAATGACAATTACTGGTGGTAGATTAGCCTTTAGAACGCCTCTTGCAAGGACTACATGTGGATGTCTGTAAAATAAATTAGCCTCTAACTGCTTTGCAACAAAGCAAAATAATAACAAGCTGATTGTCACATCAACCAACCAACCAACCAACCAAATGCTTGCGGATTTAACCATAAAACCACCAATCTGAGGAAAGGTGCTAGTAAGCACCCGGTCCCGTTGGTTAGAAGTACCAAATGCAACAAGCCATTTCATAGTGTTTAGTTTTGCATCATCCACAGCGCTCATAAATGTCTGACGCATTATTTCATTTTGTGTTGTTCTCTTAAGTACTACTCAATTCTGTCATCCAGAGTTGGTTAAATGTGCACTGGTTTGATGATTTGACTAAATCCATCACTGTTAGAGTATTTCTTGAGTAACGGTAACTTATAAAAAGAGAAATAGAAAACAACATTCGATAAGTTGTGTTAGTCTGTCTTACTTCAAAACTGCTCATTAATTATATGACCACCAGTTTCTAACAGAACCTTTTCAACTCTGCATAAATCATTCCTATCTGTTTTGTTGAATGATGAGAGTTTGTAACATACTGTACAAACAGAAGTCTAAGGATCTAAGTACTTCAGTACATTCCTGCACAATAAAATCATTTCGGGGGCGGCACAGGAATTACTTTACTCGAAAGTTTTTAGAATAAAATGTTTACACGTTTACAGTAGAAGATATTTCATCCTCTCAATCTGAAATACTGACAACGTACGGTGCATTAACTCACTATAACTTGTCTTTACAGGTGATCATGTATTCTTTTGTGTATACCCAAATCTAAGCGAGTATTTGTGTTTCCGTAATTTAGTGTTGGAGACATGTGTAAGTGTGCACCGGATGACAGTACAACTAATATTATAAAAATTGTATTTATTGTAAATTTTTCACCATGTCACTTCAGCTTGTTTACGACGCTACTACGTTTTTTGGTAAGCATTTCTAAAAATGTAGAACATTTAAATCCGTATCTGATGATGAGTTTGAAAAGTGGGAAAAACCATTCAGGTGAAAAATATATGTATTGTTGTATAAGAGGAATTAACAACAACGCGGCATAAGGCTAACTGAGGAGTATTTTTGATAACGAGTCATTGAGAGTTTTCATTAAGGTCCACATCAATAGTCGAGTGTCAGTAAAAAAGAATTGACATTGTACGATGTCAGATAATCGTGGTTTACCAGATGGCTAGAAGATGTTTAAATAATTACCAAGCTATTTTCGATACTGTCAACTTTTACGGAAAACTATACACATATGTACATTAAAAGGCTTGTTTGTAATCCGAGTTAATGCTTCATTAGAGCACATCCTAAAACGTTAATCGCTTTTCCAACAGTATTTTCAGTATCTCGCATAAACCTGACTCGTTGAACAAGACTGATCTGAATATCAGATCCTAATCCTCTGCTAAGTCATTTGTGTGGATACCTTTTTGTTAAATCAATTCAGGGTAGCTTTAACCATAGCTGTGATGCTCATTTTGTGTTCCGTGTTGTACACTTGTGAACAGCATATAGTTTACAGATAAACACCAATGTTTAGTTCCAGAATGTTGTATGGTGTCCATTCTTAAATTAACACCTATCTGTCCTTGGTTTTTCCTTGAGAGATTTTCAAACAACGTTCGGTACGATTTGGTTATTTAGGTGAGTTTAACTCATTATTGCGCTCTGTTTACCCTGACAGCTGAATTTTAGCTAAATGATAAAGAAATTCCTAAGTGGGTTTGAGATACATATTAGAAATCCTCGTCACCCCCATAGTATATTTGAAAAACGCCGTAGGCATTATCAAGCGAAAAGTGCATTGCACCAGCTACATGTTTATTCTAACATTCATAAGGCTGGGTTTGTAAAACGATTGAGATAAATCAGAAATTACAGCATACGGGTAATATCGGGTGCGTGCGAAAAATCCTCCTACGGGACTGTTGTAAAAGATGCGGAAATACATTGAGAGATATTCGATCAAAGGGGGTGAGTTGGGTTGAACAGGCTTTTAAGTGAAAAATGTCAACACAATTCAAGCTAATGCGATTTGGGAAGTAAGCGAAGTATAGTTGTTTCGACCAACATACATACGGTATCTATAGAACTGTCGCATTAGTGTCTCAATGCTTCAGATTGTAACAAGGTAACGTTTCCTACAACGTTCACGTTATCATTGTACGCTTACTCAAAACAAGGACTAGACGGGTGGCAGTGGAAGGTCGGGTTGATAGCATGCATCATTACGTCATCACTGGGACATTCTTTTTTGTATGACCACGCTAAAATTGGTGATCCGTTGTAGATCGCTTAGTTCACCAGTTGAGCGTAAACGAGTTACATAACAAATGAGTGCAGTTTCTAGTGTCTACAAAAGAGTTTAGCATCACCACGAACCAGTTAACATTCCAAGTGAAATAAAGTAACTGGATTATTTTAAAAATAAAAACTCTCATTTTCACTGCCATTCACTAGCTAAAACTTATTTAAGCTGTATGCTCCTCAGTTCTCAGTTAAAGATGCCATAATATGGTTTATATTTTGATGTTGAAATTGCCGTTGAAATAATCATTCTAGGTGTTGTTTATTACGTGATCGAACCTTAACACGTGCAAACCAACAGGAAAATGAATCACGGGTGCCCATGACAATGCAGTAGTGGCAACACGACGTGGGCCTTCTATTCACATATCTGGTACGAATGTAACACTATGGGGCATGGGCAGAATAGTCATCGTTCGACCTGACCGATGGTTATCTACCAGTGCTATCAAAGCCCGTCCTACTGAGTGTTCATATGTCTGTCCGTGTTTCTGTGCTGAGTGCACACATGTGAACGTGTGTATTTACTTAAATTTGCTGCTATGCCTTGTGCCTGCGGGAATTTATGCACACGTTTTGTGCACGTGCATCGTCATGTGACTGGATGCATATGAACACTCAGGTTGTGTGTGCGAGGCTGTGTTGACAGAATCGTAGCATAAGCAAGCTGTTGTTTTGTGCGGCGACTTGCTAGTGAAAGTTTTTTTCGGAAATCTGTACTGTCTTCAGCATAAGGCATCGTAGTCTCGACAAGAAAGCACCTGGGTGATTGTGAATTATTTACGCTTGCACACAACGTTTCCACATGCAGATCTGGACCAGAATATCGATCTGCATGAATGTGTACCACAGAGGGAAAACGTCCGATCCGTCCAACAAGGGTCATGACCTATATTTGTATGAAAATGTTGTTGCCGTGAGGACAAGCATGTCAGACATGAAGTGTGCAACCGTAAACACAGGAAAACAAATCAATAAATATGCAGTCAGAGTTTCCAACAAATTGTAAGCCACTTAAACGGAAGGATGAAGGAGGAGAAAACGTGAAGCATATTCAACAACGATACAAAATACATTGCCCTAAAAAGTAATGACCACAAGATATGGATGCTCGGATTGTTAACGTGTCAGGAAATTTAACATCTAGGCTTAGAGCAAACGGATGTAACAGTCGTGCAACTTGACAACCTGAACAGTTACCCCGTTAATTATCAATTTAAAAAAATAGTTCAGTAAACGCCCCTTTAATGTGTATAAAGCTTCTAGAACAATACCATTTGTAAATGAGACACTAAAAGATTTGGCTTTTTGTCGTGGTGTAATAAACGATACCTTTTAGTGATCAATTGTCGATTATATGTTGAACATTGTTTCTAAAATTTAGTCGGATCTCAGATTCCTTAAATAATAATTTATCAAGGCTGTCTGTTCAGACATGCATTTTTTAATCGGAAGATCAAAGTCGTATCTACATGGTTGATTACTGAGACGAATGTTTCGAAGGAACCATAGTTAACTGTGTGGTTTATTGAGGGAGTTTGCGGAAACTTCATCCTACACCCTTTCCATTCTATGATTTGTGTCCTAATGGAATGCAAGATATCTTAACGGGGTTTCCCTAGGGAAGTGGTATAAATCCAAGGCATATAGGGTGAACCGATCGCAATGACACAGTTTGCCAAATGTTAGAAATTAACCAGAGAAACGTGTACCTCTACAGTGATTGGACCGTAATGCTTTTCAGGGCTGTCATTATTTAAGAATATTGTCTTCTGGGAAAATTGCATAAGTTAGCTATAGTTCGAACTATTTTTCACAGAGTCCTACAATTCTCTAACGACGTCAGCTTCGAAGGGAAAGATGAAAGCGTTGAAAGGTGATTTGCCTGTAAGCGGGTTTCCTAAAAGAATTGTCTACGAACACAACAGGAAAAGACCACACAACACTACTTTGTATACAACCCTCAAAAAGCAGACAGTTTGGCGATCACCTTTTTAGTGAGTCTGTTTCACAAATGATTCAAGTCAGATATCACAGTGTGCCTTGAATCACATCTACTTTATGACAGAGTTCTGGACGCATCCTTAAGCACGGAGAGCTGCTTTGCCAATCAAAGTTGGCAATCTACCGAACTGCAAACTTTGTCACGTAATCTACCGGTAACGTCTGTATCGAGTAGTACACTGATGTCCAAGACAAACAAATGCAGAATGCACGCCTAAGTAATCAGCGTGCATGCCGAAGCAAAAAGACAGAAGCGCCAGATAGCACGACTCGATATACGACTTTGTTTATTTCAAGGCACTTTGAGAGAACCTGGCATGTTAACACAGTCGACGCGTTTAATCTGTTACTGCTCAACCGATGTCCCAGATTACTAAAATTCTCCGAAGCAACGGTGGTTACTACTTGCCATCAGGGAACGCATGTTCGTGTGTTGATGATTCAGACAGTTTGTCTGCCTCAACCTTGATAACATTCCTCTCTAGTATAAAATCTAATCGTTATCGTTTCTAATGATATTTCTATCCGAATATTCCACTTACTTTGACATTTTACTTCCATGGAAAAATAGAGTTTAGTAAAACTACTCTCACCTCGCATTAAATGTTTCCTCCTGTTGAAACCGATCGGAAAAATTTAAGTTTTTATTTGTGACCAATGCATGTGAATAATAGGTCGTATTTAATAAGAACATTTGCTTGTACAAATCGTTAGGATGAAGCAATACAATACGGAAATGATGTTGATACCCACCTCAGGGTAAACAACTGATTTTACAACATGGTTCCTAGACGTCCAGAAAAAAGCGGTTCGAATGATGACAATAAAATATCCGGTTTTTGGCTATGACTGAAGTTAACGAAGATTGCGCGTCCAACTCAGTCACGTAAACCCAATAAGTTTACTTCCAGGCTTTGGAACGACCGTCATATACTCCAATTCTGAAACTATCCAAGAACTACCATTCAAATTTTGTGCTGCTTAACAATTTACTCTAATTTTTGACTTTATCAATCCATGCTTTTTTATGTTCTGTATAAGAAAATTAGAAAAGTATTTTACTCAGATGACAAACCAACAGAAAACAGCATGTGTTACGCAACATTCTTTAGATGTCCGATATACTTTGTAATTTACGGAACCTAACAGCCTGAAAAACAAGACGAAATATTGACCTCCACATTGTCTGCTAGTCAAACCAACAAGAACATATGTAGTCAGATATGTATAAGTGGAGATTGTTGTACGAACAATTTTTCTAGTACATACATATGCATTTAATGCTAATTCTAGTAGTTGACTGGGCATGATGTCACTTAACACGAAATCAGTAAAAATCAGATGGGTCACTCGAATCGAATTACAACAGATCTGTGAGAAATTGTTCACAATAACCACCACTAAATAGGAGAATAATTGCTTCGACCCACCTGTGTTTCATCGGCACAACGTATACTGTAGAATGGAACCAATGACCAGAGAACAAGTGGCAGACTGTAGTCTACACAGTTATCGAGTGGGCCACGAGATCGCAATAATCGGGATAATAGGAAATTGCGTAGCAATTTTCTTAGCTGTTGCATTTCTTCCTCTGCTTAAAGACAGAAGTCGGTCATTCGTTCGTGGTTGGTCTGTCCGTGAGCAAACATTCACCACAGACACAAAAGGTGTTCAGAAATGTTTTTGCAAACATTTTATCTCAGTGACCAGGACTACAATTAGCCTCAATCCAGCATCGCAGATTAGAGCCTCCAATGTGCGTGGGGCTGATGAGATTCAACCAGGTGGCCATTTCGTTGGTGATCACTGTTTGTAAAATCTCTTACCCAAGTCTGGGGCCACGGTGAAAGTTTGCTCGTTTGAGGGTAAATTACAATCAGCTCACAAAATGTTAGTCCATGAGTAAAAGAAACTCAGCAGCTAACAGAAGTATTAACATTTCTATGCCAGTACCACTTGTTGTCGATCATGTCTGACAATGCCTCCAAACATACCTGTCTAGCATCCAAGGTTACCAACCATGGATGCGCGCCCAGTAGACACAGATAATCCTCAAAATACGTTGTTTAAATTCTCGGTGTCTGGCAACCGCTCTATCTTCCACAGCCGCCTCTAAATGTACGACGTAAATAAGTGGAATTTGTTTCGCAAGATCGTGACAGACGCTCAAATGTTCCGATTGTTACACTTGAGTCACCCTTATCCCTCAACATCGTTCCTGACTTAAACAATCAAACTAAAAACTGAAAGATCTGTCACATCGTTATTGACAAATCAAGGCCAGATTGCATAATTGGGTTGCATCTCCTTTTACTTTCGCTGTCTCATCTGACAAACCAATTGAGAAGTGTACACGAATAGTTTGGAACAGCCTTTCCCCGATTCAAATTTGACGGCTTAATTGAACAGTCCAAGTTTCAACACCTCATCTTTACAAGTATACACTACAATTAAACCTCCCTTTATATGACAACATCATACCATCCATCGGTAGATCAACGAACGAAGTCACACGTCTAAGGAAAAACATGATACAAACATATTCCAACCCAATCTAAGTTTGTTATTATGGCAGGGAACGATTAAAGATTAACTGCCGCCAGTTCCTTGAAAATAGATTCGAGTGCTTCTAGTTAAATATTTGTTGCCATATCTATCCAAATCAAATGACAGTTATCAGTTTAGATGCAAGTCTTCTTGCATCTGCATCAGCCTACCTAAATGAACTGAACGTCGGTCAGGTCAACGTACCACTCCATTCATGTAGACAACAAAGAACCAAAACTAGCTTCGTCAGCTACGTAATATCTTTTGAATGTAAATAGTCAGGCCAACTTTAATGAGACCTTCCAGATTACCTACCGGTTTATCACTCCGTACTGCTTAAGCAATGTTCACCAAGAGATTGCTTGTCGACCTGTTTAAGATGTTCATAATATATAAATTTTTGTAGTTATGCCCAGTCTTCCTCAGACTTCTACAGAGCTAGCCTGCAATTCGCCAACGTGCATCAATTGATAGTGGAGTCGCCCTGTAATCCAACTGATTTGCTGTAACTGTAAGAATGCTAAGTGAACAATACATGAATAAAATAAACATTCTAAATTATCTATGAATCATTACAATAAAATTTTTACAGATCCACCGCGAAGGTCGTCACGTTATTGTGACTTTATGATCTGCCTGAGTTGGCAGCAGAAAGATACTTTCTCTGTGTGTGCTAACTTCTGATCCTCAGTTACCTTTATTCATCTGAATTCTTGTACACAAGCATCTCGTGAAGAGATGCAAATATGTGACTGGAACCAAAGCATAAACAGGGCTCTACAGTTTATTTATTTGTATGCGCACTGAAGTTGGAAATAGATACATACCTAGGCTTACAAGATAGTCGGACGCATTATTTGAGCTCACTTGCCGCAGTACTAATTCGGTGCTATATTTGGCTGGTCTTTCACAGTACAGTATGATATTTCATACAAGCCTTGAACTTCATGATCTGGTTATTTTGCACAAGGTTCTATTTGACAAATCAACCGGAATGCAAACAGGAGGGGAATCCTCTCGTTAACTCTAGTTGATGAACCTACGATTAAGATTTTATTGTCAGTTTGAAGCCACGAAACCCATTGGCCTCAACTTGCAAGTTCAACTCTGTGGCGTAGTAGTCTGTAAACTTATCAGTAATGATATCAAATGAAGCAAAATCCCCGGTCGATGCAAGAATTTGTCCTCATTGAAAGGTAGGTGAGACAGTGGTCAACAATTGTTTCGTGAAAGCGTGCCCTCAGTTTAAATCCCTGTCGGTTCAAGGGTATGCACTACTATAGGTTTGAAAGTCGAGGAATCTTTGGTTCACCACTTTTTGTCCACAGAGACAAGCAGGAATTTTTGTTTCAATGAAAACCAACATTGTTTGTAAGTTTGTTGCAAAGACAGCCAGTTCGATGAAATATGACTGTATACCGTTAGCAACGGTGGGACAGATTACAGGTTTCAACAACAGTTTCCAGTCTTTTAGAAGAAAGCCTACAATCATGATAAATAAAAATGGTGGTCGTTGGGGACGAATGCGAGTGTATGCGAACCATAAAATCCACTTCAGCGGAGATAATGGTTAGTTCAGTCGCTTTTGCGTTTAATGTCAGTAAACAAACTCCAATAACAAAAAAATCATTACATTCAGTAATTATACGTATTTTTAGTACAGTGACATGACCTCAAATAGTTAAGCTTACAGTATCGTGTTTTGCTTGTCAAAAATAACTTCATACATCAACTTTTATGGAAGCAACATAACTAACTTTATTCTCATCTTGGAAATCCCTTACTTTTTACACAGATATGCATGGTGTGTCCCGAGTGTACACTTTATATGAATGACCTGGTTAAGGCATATTGAGAGATCAGTCAATTATTGAACTCCGCACTAGGTTTAAACGCGCAAGGCAAAACAAACGCCTCTTCCATATGTAAGTATAACGGATCCTTCTCCTAATAAAACTGGAATCTCAGCAAAATTGTGCACTAAGGGTTCTCTAACAAGACAAAAAATCCCATTTTTCTGTTGCGCTATGTTCCAGAGTCATCGGCATTCGGGTTATGACCTGCCACCATTAAACCAAAACGTGTTGTTGGCCTCAGTATACGGTAATAGACGAGGCTAAGTTACAACGAGTACAAAAGTGCATTAAACCAACCACATCAGCAGAAACCTTGGTGGCGCTGTTTGTCGTTAAGCTTTGTACTTTTTCCGTGAACTATAATTCTTAAAAGAGGTTGATGGTGCTTACTTCTCTGAAGCGAACGATTGTTTGTGATTTTTATAGCAGCGTTGTGGGGAGATGTTCCAATTTTTGAGGACCCAGATCTCGCTTCATAGTGTTGAGCACAAAATCGGACACCAATAAAAAGTATTCAGTACCTTAGTACACACCAGTGGTTTTTACCAAACACTGCTTAAAGACAATTCAAGTTTGCTACTAAACATATTATTGCACTTGTTTTCTCACGCACGTGATAATTCTCAGCGTCCTTTAAGATTCTTTTGCGTACCTTGAATGCAAAGTTTTACTTCAAATACGAGGTCGAGGCAAGCTGCAGTTTAACCGTGAAAATCCTTTTGGACCTGTCTTGGCTTACGTTGTTATTGCTCAACTAAATCCACCCCTAAAACCGATTTAGTTTTCCGATAGTTGAGTAGTACCAAAAATCATACGCGATGCTGTATGACCGCACATAAGTAGCTACGTAGCGACTATGCAGCAGCTACATTAGCCAAATAAGTCTAAGTCAGTCCACACTGAAGTGTTGTTCAATGGGCAAAAAACATACACTCAGGACATAATCTAGAGTTGACGGCAATCTACTGATCCATTCCTCTTTAACAGTGGGAATCCATAATCAGTGAACGCTGTGCTTTCCAAAGAAAAATCTCATCAATCAGATAAGGAAGGTGCTGCAATTAACAACCGCATCTTACACAAATATCCATGATTGTTTATGCAAATTATAACCAGTCTTTGTTGCTGTATGATGAAGTAGTTTTGTAAAGATGCGAAAATACTCGTTTGTTAGCTCAGCACTGTTATGGTCAAGTTGATAGCGACTGATTAATGCAAAGCATAACTGTATTTCACTCAGGCAAGTCATGCTTCATGTTTGATCTGTTTTCCTCTCCATATACTCTTTCACCGTGGCACACACTTGACAATACTCAAGGAAATTTGCCCGACCTCAAGTTTTATGCATCACGCTTTTTACTGTTCCACTAGAACAATTTGAAAATAAGGTTGATGGCTCATCAGCTAGGCTTTTATCATTTATTTGCAACGTTTCGACACCAAGTTCATACTCATGGACACAGTACATCCTGGACTACTACCAACTATATTTTGCTCAGCCTCAAACTCACATTCTACTTATACCGTATTTTTTATTTCTTTCGACTCATTAAATGAAGGCGGTGTGTACAGCGTCCATATTTGAGACTCCCATCTATAGTTTCTTTCATATAAGCTTGTAATCAACAGAGCACATTGATCAATAAACTAACCAATTAAGTGCAATTCTTATGGAACGCATTGACAGACCTTTGCCAGATTGTGGTTGCATACTGTTTACTTGTGCGCAACCTTTCAAGATAGGCACGTATGACTTACTGTCAGTTTGCACTTACATGAAACACTTCACCGGATGTGTTGCTTGAATGTGTCGTCCGACAAATGACAGTTATCTGAGGATTTATCATAATGTTTGGTAGCACTCATTTCATCTCATTCAGAAATCCATTAGCTTCGTCCTCCACTAAGCTTATAGTTTTGAACTCTCAACATGTAAGTGGGTGAAACCTCCGTTGTAGAAGGATCCTGTGTTTAATTTTCTTTCGGACAATGTCAAACAATGTACTTCGTCTACTGCTTTCCTGAGGACATAGGTGATCACAATAGTCGATAATGAAATCTTAAATTACTTGGACATTTGTCTGTTTGTATATCATTAAAACACAAAAATATGTACTGCTCTGACAATGCTGAACAATGTGCTATGTAATTATACACTCAACCAACTCATATCACCCAACGTAGAAGTGACCTGGATGGTTTAGTTGAAAGTGAGGGTTTACCTTTTCAGGAAATGCAGATGAGAATTTGATAGGTTGATCGAAGCCCCCTGAATTCCAGAGGTCCTATTGCATGGCGTGCAAGAAGATCAAAGAACATCGCACAGACAAACACACTGCGACAGCAAACAACCTTTTCAAGGCACAACAACCCATTATTGGGCTTCATTACAGCGCGAAGTGTCTTAAAACTGATAATGGTCTATCGACTCAAGACTCACACAACCGACTTTAAATACAAGACGAAGAACAAACCCAGTTTTGCCGTTTCGGCCAGTGGTAGATGCAGCATCACAAATTATAGAACGTATTTCTTGTTGCTTGGAAATAACCTTGACAACTCGTCCGCGTAAATTATAGTAAAACTAACCAGGGTGGGTTTTGTACACACAGACAATGCTGACGTGGTTAGTGAAAGAAAATAAGCGTGATTCAGTATGCATACTACTGACAACAGTCTATTAAACTTAAGGAAAAAATTCTCATCTTTGTGCCTGGTTTCAAGACTGGAATTTGTCTAACTATTTCGTACTGTATGGGCTTAATTCTTAAGAATTGTACAACACAGGCAAGCATACCTCTTTTAGGGAACCTCATTTACAACTACCGAAGCGTTAAACTCTCTTCAAACCATGGACACTAGTTATGCTGTTCATTGGATAAATGATCAGAAAGTGGGTAATAATCAACTAAGCTAACCAAAACTGAACCGAGTCTATGTTCCATTTCAGGATCCAGGAAGACGGAAAAATGTCAGGTTAGTGCGAACAGACGAACAAGCAGTGAAAATGAAAATTGGACGTTTTTCGAATGAAAGATGATCTGACACATTTTCGGCATTAGACAGACGACAGAAGGTGGTGGATGATATATAAAACAATATAGTCGGCCTAACCGAGTTGAAGTTTGCTAGATATACACCATGTTTCGTTATTATTTTTACTCAACCTAATATCTTGATCACTGGTTTGAACAGATTTCTGTTACTCACCAGACGTTCATAAAACCTACAACAGAAAATCAACGGTTCATTTTTACTTGAGCAATTAATGAACTATAACCATAATTTACTGAATTTCGTTCTCAGCTATGATTTGAAGATGATATTCTTATCATATTTCGTAGAAAATAAGAATAACAGTCTTGTCAAACGCCAGTTGATGAGAGAAGTAAGCGATCGGAGTTTCACTTGTAGGCTGATGACCTTTGTACAAAAGTCGTCTCTAGCTCTTAAATCGCGCCGATGAGTACGACGGTTCTCTATGTCAACAGTCCGGAGGAATATAGAAGTGTGTTGAATAAAAATCAAGAAATACAAATGTTTTTGACTTATTTAAGCAAAATGATATGAAGACTAATATTGGAACATCTCGGCCCTTTTTGATTCACATCGATCGGGTACTCCATACAGTCAACTGTATGTGGCCACGTAATGACAAGAATGACAATAGTTTCTTTGTTGAGTACGTTATACTTACAGAGAATCGGATATATTTCAGATACTTATTTCAGAGGTGAGTACTTAATTACCGCTGTTGCGATCTGCCCTGAGAAACGCTTACCCTACATCTGAATTATGCCTGGTCTCTGCGCTAAAGGAATGGGTATAATCATGGGTATAATCCTAGTTTACCGGCAAATATTGTCTCTGTTCTACCGATTCAATTGCAATTGGAGTGACGCATATATGATTGGGATGAAAGGAGACCAACGAAAATGACTGATCAAACACTAAACTAAGTGGACGGCGAAAGCGACGACGCATCAAACATTAGGAAGACAAAATTTCATCAGAAGTGTGGTGAATTCAAACGTTTGAAAAGCATTCAAGGGAGATCGTTGGGTTTATCACAATAATCTACTCACTATACTGTCACCTACTAAGAACGTGAGATTACTAGTGTTATTGAGGATAGTTATCATCCAATCCAAAGTTTGCGGAATGTGCTGGAGAAACCTGTATCATTCCAGTGTAGTCTCACACCATAAGTTTTCATACGAAAAACCCAACCTATCAGAGTCACTGACAACGTGTTGATCATCTGTTTGATGTTTTATGCACAAAGCCTTCGAGAATAATCAGACTGGTAATAATTGGTAATATATGCTTGTTGTCGTCATGGTTAGGAGTTGAAAATATTGATAAAGATGTTGTAAATTACACAAAAATGTAGGAAAGTTAACGTTTTCAAGACCTCCGACTTTTGTCAACCTGTCAAATATATACATCAGCTAGATATATCTGTATGTCATGGTTGAAATCATCATACAGGTTCCAAATAGATATCGTCCCTTATGAATATAGAAGTTGGGTGGTATGCACATCAATGGTTTAGTTTTTGAATTTAATTTGAGTTGGTTTCAGTAAACCAATTATCTGCAATCCGACAGAAACATTGTAATATGTCACCAAATCAGGATACGCTATTCGATAAGCGACAAACTATCTTTACCAAAATCAGTGCGTTTAAAACTAGAAGACAGCAAACAAATTTCACGATTGGCTGATGATCATGATATTTGAAATAGCGGTGTTATTTGACAGCTTGATTGATGGGACGTCACGTGAGAGTTCAAAAATGCAGTCGAAAATTTGGTTGAGGACTGAGAGTAAGTCGGCTGACAATTTTATACGAAAGACGACAGTTGCGGTTTCATGTAAGTTCGAAAAATATCTAGTCGTAACAGTAGTTTTTATTACGGTTTTTGATCGAAATCTGATTTAACGCAAACTGAATGAGGTAGAAGTTTTGGGTCGCCAGTTTCATGCAACTGACTCTCTTAAAAAAAACAGGAATTAGTTGCCAAATTAAAAAACATTTGCCGGAAACCCAAAGTTTTGTAGTTTCGTTAGCTGCTATTTTCGAATGCAATTCATGTGAAGTAAAACTCAAGCGAGTTTTTTGCAACCTCTTCTGCTTTGAAGCTATTGAACAGAAAATAGCTTCGGGATAGTCTGTCATTTACTAGAGATCTAGCAGGAATTTACCTGCCTTCTATTTTTATTGGCAGAGAACGCTAGGGATAAAATATTACACAAAATACTTTACGTTGCAGTATTTGTCATTCACAATACAACAGTTACAGAACTGTGCTCCAGGCGGAGGACGTTACGCTTTTTTGACTAACTCAGCGCAACTTATTTTTGACCATTAAAATCACTGGCATTTTTGTGTTTGGCAACAAGAATGCAGTAAAGCTCATTTCCTCCTACCTCATATGTTTGAAAATACGCGCACATCTCCTCGACACTTCATAAGTCACTCTGTGAAAGTTGGCAAACTGAACCGCAGTCAGCACAAGCAAACATACCGCGTTCACCACGTCACGTCTGCAGATTCGTCAGAACCGAATTTTGTGAGCCTGCAATTGACTATTTCAAGTGGCAATTTAACAGGCGTGCCTCAATAGTACAATAGCTATTTGTACTTCAAGGTTTGAGTGACAGTAAACTAGGCAAATGAGGAAAGTTTGAACATTCTGTTTAGCAACTGACCAATCGATTTCTCTAGACCTTAACAGTGCAAAAAATTACTCCAAATAGTGAACTGATCGAAAGGTGCGGTAGTTCCTACTTTTGTCTGCGACCAGATGACTCTTATTAAGTAAAAGCAAAACCCGATTACCGACATCTAGAGGCTCAGTCAATATCCAGATTAATTGTACTCTGAGCAGTGAACTGAAGAAACTTGTAACTGGGAGGCAAATTTTCTCGATAAATCGAATTTCTTGACATTAGTACTAGTAACAAAAACAGGGCAGCTGAGTTAGCAAAATCACTGGTATTGTATTTCATGAAAAAGCGATTACCAATCGCTTAACCCCCGGTATTACCACACTAACATTATGAGGACCAAATGTTTCAGGACTGTTGCAAGGTTTCCTGTTGTGTGACGGAAGCCTTAGTTAAATATCGTGGTACTTCTCGCAAAGTTCAAACACTCCTGCCCGGTAAATTATACGTCTCACAGTTAACACCTCATTTAAACATCCTTACCTTTCCCGCAGACTAGGTGACACATCTTCATTCAGAACTTCTTATTGCACAGACTAATAGTGCTTCGGCCAAACTAAATCATCTAGCTTTAATGGTGACCTGTTTAAACGATTGTTCATTAAGTGACATCAATCACTGTGTCACTTGTTGCGAACCCGTTTGCATGGAAGGGTCATAATACATTCATGTAAACTCAGACAGCTTTTATGTTTGATTGTCCATAAAAAAAGCTAGCCACGAACTCATCCGAATGTATGATGCAATTTATTTTAAAACAACATAGTAGTGGTGCTGCTTTAATACCCTGGGTGGACGACGTTAATTACTGTGAAAATTCAATTGGTTCGCGTATCAAACCGAGAAGTTACGAGTGGCCTGAGGTCAAAAACACAAGGGCGCTTAAATAAAATACAGAGTTGGGTTACGTGAGTTACTCCTAGCTAGATATCTATCATACAAGGCATGATAGTCAGGTATTTTTGAGTGCGCGCGGTTGAATGAAGCCGGCTGATGATCAAGACCTCAAAATAATTGAGAATATATACGTTTTAGATAATCATCAGGAAAATAGACTATAGGTCGACACTGACAGTCTACCAGATGGTCACTAGATGCCTTTCGTTGGACGGCGTGGCGTCTAGTCCTTGTTGACGACCACTCACCAAATTGAGCCATAAAATACCATACAGTCTATTAGACAGACGCTCTTAGCTTCTAATTCAAGCCTTTCCCCCCCTCAGAGTATCTCTGACATAGCGGAAAGACACTACAAGATCACGGAAACAGTTCACAACGGGACGTCAATCACGAATGTTGAACTCTTATGTAGCTGAGTTGGTTAACAGTCATCAAACGGCAGAATACGTTTAGGATTTGCTGGCTATAAGTTTACCAGGAAGTATCGCACACGAATCAACTTGATTTGTGCTTGTCACTCAAAGACATTTCACGCCAGTGACTGATGTTACCGTCTACAATTGGACAGGTTATAAACAACAAAAGCATATGGTAACCTGTGCCTTCTCGCTCTCTTTGTAGTAATACATTATTCAGATTTCCACTTATGGATGGACTCAGTCTTCAAATTAAAGTTCACATGAAGCGAAAATTTGTCTCGAGTATTACATGTGACCGTCTATTTTGAATTCCACTTACCTCTTTAAACTTTATCATTGCTTTCTTTATGGGATAGTTTTTTGGTGGAATCCAAGTAAAATGAATTACTCTGCGATAGCAACGTAGAATAAAATCTCCGGGAATAATCCGACAATGGAAAGGTTTGACAATAGGCTGAGGGATGCTGTCCATTTCCGCTGTGACTTGGTCCACCTTCGGGATTAGACTATTTAGAAGCCATTCTTCTGAGGACAATGTGGTTGCCGATGTACTCATCGACTGGTTGAACATTGTTGATTCCTCACTCATGATAAAATATTTCATTGGACATGTATTTGGTGCGTTCAAGAAATCACCGGTGTTTAGCAAGTATCGAAACAATGACTACACAATTGATTGACTTCCTTTACAGGCCAGCTATTTGGAGATACACATGTTAAACTTTAATGTCCTAACATTGCAGAATGTCCATGGAACCACATAGCCTTATTGGAATCGGAGATCGTGATTCCGAAAATGAAGTGATCCACTTTTGAGAACAAGCTGGACATCGTGACTGATTCGTCCGTGTCACGGTCACGTGTGCCCTGATGAAAATGCAAAATGATTGCCCACCATCTGAACATATGTAGTAATGCAGCAAATCTGTTACGTGGGCGATCTACAGCACTAGGTCGCTTTGTCTGAATGTCTCTATCACTGGGGCACAGCACACATGTACACACGCACCCAGTAACACACTCTAGCGCAGACAGGCAGATGGGCTAACGGACACAAGGTCTTGGGACTGAACATTTAAAGAGTATCAGTCCACATCAGTCTGCGGGTTTTCCACATGTCGCGTACAGTCAAAAGAAGTCGAAGCGGATTGGGCCCCGCTAAAAACAAGAAAATCTTTCAGACAATCCGTAACATAGTCAAGTAGAGGTCCCAGTGAGCTACAACGGAGTAGATAGAAGTTCATAAAACAAAGTTCATTCTTAAAAATAGCAAACGTGTCCATATATACGACCGTCGTATTCTATCGCCGACCATGGGTTTAATCACGTTTTAGACTCCTGGTAGACAGACAGGCCTGATGTATGTGAGGTATCGCTCATATATGAACCCTAGGTCTCCTGTTTTGGCATCAGCTGTATTTTAAAATTTAGTTCAGAATACCTAAACTGTGTCTCAGTAGACCACAATTAATCTGATTTTAAGGTTCAAAATAATCATCCACTTAACGAACACATTTACTGATACTGAGAATAACAAGTCAGTCGGCCACCGGCGCTGATGATTGAATGTTGTCAAACTCCAATTGTTTCAACTTTTTGGTTATCCAGTTCATGGATATTCCTGACAACAGGCTGAACCAACGAATCTAAAGCCGGTAAACGTGACCAGGCTGGATTTGTGTGCAGTCCAATTTCCATCGCTTTACTTGAGCCACCTTAATTACTAGCAGCTGTATGTATAAAACTGAAAAGATAGTACTATTCAAATGCATATGCATAGGTAGAGCAGTTAATTTAGTGAACAACAGAAGTAGATGCCTAATACGCTAGAGAAAAACGTTCGCAAAATTTTCGCTGTTGTTACCTAGATTTCTTTAGAATTTATCCTGAGGCAGACACGCTTACTGTTACAAGCGTGAAGGAAAATTTGTTTATTGAAGAAGAAACTCTTTTCAACTTCATGTGCCTTTGTGTGAACGAAGTACCGTCAGTTGTGATGACGCTTAGCTGCTTCGAGTGAATGTTCAGTGTCAATATTCGCAACTGAAACATAGTTTTCGTGATCTGACGTATTTTAGGAAACGTTCCAGTCTAAAAGGGATGAGTCAGCAAACAAAATTTATGATATAGATGCTATTTTTTGTCGATGAAATTTCTTCTGACCGCGCATTATTCAATTCTCTCTCCAGACAGAGATTACTATAGGATCAAGAGACGGCAGAGATTGTTTCTAAACAGTTTCAACACCACAGATTTAAGCCAGTTGCATCCATTGATCTTTTGTTTGAACTATTTTTCCGTCAATTTGTTAAAGTGTATATACAGCACAACTAGGTCGTTTGCGAAGTAGAATTTGCGTGCTCTGTAATCAGAGTGTTGCTGGAAAAGTCCAGCAAAGAATTATTGATCTTTCTTTAATGCTTTCGATACGTACAAATCGCATCATTCGGTGTGAACTAGCATGTAATAAATTGTGATACTGACTGAACAATGAAGGTAGTTTGACAAAGTGAAGCAATTTTGTTTAATGACGCCTTGAGGTGAGGCTGGTTCATAAGAAAGATCATGTGATCGGTTTAAGTGAAAAAAGGGGCTGACTTCCACATCAAGACGAATTATTTGGGATAAAGCAGTTCTGGTTCCTATATTTAAAAAAATGTTAGAAATAGCGCTCGTCAGTGGCAAACTGACAGAACCGTGGTAGGTAATGGAATATCATGGCAACATAAATGAAATTTCGAAGGACTAGGTGATCATGAACGAATTTAAGGAAGTAGAGACAAAACATTGAAAAAACTTGACAAATCAACTCATTGACCAAAATAGGACTAGTGAGCATAAAGCAGGGATATCAATTATTTACATCAACCGGTTGTGGGGTTAGGAAGCAGTGACGACTGTGAATGGCAAGAAAATGTTAAATGTAGACTGTAACCAGGCCTGACAATAAATGAAGTGCTTCGTGACAAGGGTATGTACGCGCTTGATGACTTCACTTGTCTGGTTGCGACATGACTAGTGTAAGATTTCCAAGAAGTACGTTTTTCATTATTTTACTGTGAATATTACAATGTCCGCATGATGCTCGCTTCAAGATTTCCTGTTTGTATAGCAAGTATGTGTGTGATGTGAATCTCGTTAGGTATACACTCATATCTTACGTCAGCTGCCGGTTTTCATTCTTCCTAACTGAAGTATGTGTTGCTATTAATCTTAGAGCACCATAGGAC
The DNA here is from genome assembly GCA_013368495.1 of Paragonimus heterotremus. Classification (NCBI taxonomy): domain Eukaryota; kingdom Metazoa; phylum Platyhelminthes; class Trematoda; order Plagiorchiida; family Troglotrematidae; genus Paragonimus; species Paragonimus heterotremus. The sequence goes on along the minus strand of LUCH01000312.1, from coordinate 134,389 downwards.
CAACATATCTTTCGTCCAACAAATAATCGATTTCATTTTTGAACTATTTTCATATACTATCCAGTTTTGCATACCCCATGTTGTACGCCATTTGTCCAACTATGCACTAAATAGGTGCACTTAAAACTATAGTCATAGAAATAATGAAAAGACAGGTTTGATCGAAATGTTCGATCCTGAGAATTCATGCAAATAAAATGAACAGACGGACAGCCAAATAAATAATGGGGATCTTGTACAAAGAAAATAGGAGCTAAAGTATGGAACAACTTATAGAATCGATACATGTTAAGAAATCTAACAGATATGAAGGTGTATGTGTCAACTCACAGATCCTCTGTTATTGGTTGGCAGGAATTTATAGCTGTTTAGCTAAGCCTGAGTAAAAATGAACGAATGTAATAAGAAGACGGAAACAAGCAGCACATCTAATACATATTCACCTGTCGCCCTGTTGAAAACACAACAAAAGTCACGGTGGTTGCAATGAATAGAGAATCTGGTGAGGGTGAAATTGTGTTGGTCAGGCTAATTAGGGTGGTAAAATCAGTGACATCACTAAGAAGATTTTAATCACGCGGAAGAGATTAGTTTTCTAACAAAAGACATGTTAAGTTTCCAAGTTTTCATTTAACGCAGCGTCAGTTTTCATAAACTCTATCAACAAAAGCCTCTGGCATAGAGTATTCAGGATAGCGAAGAAAGCTGAGAAAGCAAACAACTGAACCCATTATGTCGTGCGCCCTTACAGTTCATTGATATATCAGTGGCATTATAGAGAAATTAAGGTATTCAATTAATGGAAAGCTTTTGTGGCTATAGTAGTGCGAGCTCGACGGTTAATGCCAACCCTACTATGGTGAAAAAAAGAGGCTTCCGTACGACATAGTATGAATAATAAAAACGCGTGGATTAAATTTAAAGTTAAATGAGACGGTCTATTACTCAAACTGGATGAGAGCCTTCACAGACAGATTTTATGCTCAACCCCTTACAAAACTATATACTACGAGTGAAGTTTGCTCCTGATGACAGTCATTTGTTTGTGTCTTTACATAACCGGAGTTTAAAATCCATCCGGCCTGATAATAGCAATGCAATCTATTTCAGCCTTATCAATAGTGATTGCACATTGCATAACGGAGTAAAAGACGCTGGTGATCTTAGCTTGTCATAAAAGTTATTATGACGAGCTTGCTGGGCGGATTTTACAGGGCAATCCTGAGTCACTTCCAGAAGGAAACAAATGATGTAAAATCTGCCTACAAGCAAATGAGATTGAACATTTTGACATGATGGTTTGGGTGTCCTAGATGTGAGATCAGCGACGCACTGATCAACACCATCTCATGATGTGTGGACTGGATTTCAGATTCTAGTCAAGATAAGGATGTTCACTGCTGACAACCATTAATCGACGGTTTAAAGGTGAGTCTGGTACTCCTTCTAAAAACTGGATATCAGAAACCTGTATGGAAAATGCAAAGTTGCAGCTAATTTTGAGTGCTGTTCGATTTTTCACTATTATATACGTAGTCATATTTTGCTTTATCTGTCATTCCAAGAGAGTGACAGAAAGCTAACTCGTTATGTGCATCTGGTTAATGCCAATGTATCCGTAGTCCGAACAAAGGATATGGCAAAAGTGCAGTCAGGTGCTGACATGAAGTTGTATGTCATCTGCCTAGTTAGATGTTAACTCAACTGTAACAGAATAAGTAAGGCAGATATCCCCCAAGGTCACTATTTGGGATAGGAAGAAGTAACTATCAAATAGCCAGTAACGTCAACTGATTTACCCTTAGTGGATTTCTGACGTTTAGTACAAAACCAATACAGTGAAAGACTGTGTATAAACGCCCAAATGGTATAGGCCAATTAGCCGTGACGGGCCCCAGACAGCCGGTTCGCACAATCTTGATTTTTACTACAGTTCTCAGAGTGACAGATGTTGCTCTGACTCCATAAGTAATGCAATTCGCTGTTTTAAGCGTTGACTGCATCACTTTATAGGAAAATTTTATAGAACTGTTAATAATAACAGTAAACTCAGCTGATCCCAAGAAGAAATCTTCGTGTATTTAGCTTTTAGAGTACATAAGGCTGGATATGTGGGGCAACCTTCATTTAGGGTGAAAAAACTATTCCGACTTACCGTATCACATGATGGTGAAATCAAGTACAGTTAGGAAATTGCCTTATGTATCTTAGGAGGTAAATTTTCCACATCAGCACAACTACAACTTCAGTGGTATCAGTATTTAATAAGGCTACTTACTCAACTTTGTTGTCTATTCGTTCACATAATTGCATGTTAATAAAGCATACTAAGTATATGATAATGGGTAAAGTGTGTGTACATGTACGCAGATAAACAGGTTTGAAGGGGGACCTATTTGAAGATTCACGTATAGACTTAGAAAATTCGGTATAGAAAGGTAAATCAAAACTGAACAACAGTTTTCGAAGTGAGCCACGCGCGTATTCTAAAATCTTGAAACACTGCAGAGTTCTTGAAGCTAGAATGTTAGATATCGTTGCTCATAGATAAGCATTAATCAACCCGGAAATAAGATGAAAATCTCTGATCAGAAATCCGTAGAAAATAACCGGACAATATGGCCAAATGTGAAGTACGTGCAGATTCACAAAATGGAGAAAAGATTACAAATTATCAAGTAGTGACTCTGGATGCGGAATATAAATCATGTGTTATAACTTTCGTCAAAGCACTGGTAACAGACCATGCCAGTTTGTTGTACCCTGTCACCTAACTATAACGGATTTAGGATCAATTTTACGTTCAACTCCTGTTTGCGGACGAGTATCAAAAAATTGCAGGTAAGTCAAAGAAGGAAGAAAGTATTAGACGTAGTGAGCTATGAGAAATATGTATTAGATTAACTGGACAATTCGGTGAGACTAGGCTGTATGGCGAGGGAGAAAGACGTTTTCCAATGTTGGACACCGGTCACGATGTCACCTGCATACTTTAGTAAAAATAAACTTTTGGCAATGGACAAGGACCGCATATGGAGGAAAAAATTGGAGAGAGAGCGTATGGTGAACACCACAGAAAAGTCTTGATTAAGTAATCAGAAAACAAATCACTTAACAAAGTTTCCAGAGATAATTGAAGGTCAGCAGCATGGTGCAGTTGAAATAATTCATATAATCGGGGAAATAAAAACGGATTGCCTATTTAGAATTGATAAAATTGAGTGAACAAGACAAGGTAACCCATCACCAATGGGATGAGACTGGCTGTAGTTTCTTTGAAACATGCGGTATTCAACCAAAACGTTATCGAAATCTATTGCACTTATTCTGGCTTGCTAGAAAGAATGTTGAATTCCGGATTAGTTGTGAAATTTTACTCAAAAATGGATTTAGTTCAGTAGAGACTAATTTGAACTGTTTCGGAAAAATCTTGTCTACAAAGGCCTATAAACTTGTATAGACTGACGAGTTAATCAAAACATAAACCCTTATAATTGTTAAACTTTGTCTATGGGTAGCCCACATGAATCAAGTTATTGTAATCTGATTCGTAATCTTTCAACCCTATAAAAGGATGAAGAAGAGCTTGGAAACATAAACTATGTGGAACTATAAGTACATCACAGATTATGTTTGAACGATTACTTACCATGACATGATCTTTTCTGTGAAACGGTGGAATGTGGTCTATCAGGTGATGCGCGAGCTAATTATCCATACAGTTCACTCACTCGCAAAACTATTTATTTCTGACGCGCATTCTTGTGGTTTTGTTCCCTGGTTTTGTTAGCATATGAAAACTAAGACAGATAATGTATAAACCGCCAACTAATTAGCCGCTACACATGAAAATACAAATCCAGGTAAGGAAAAATATCTCGCTATTTTACCACCATTTTCTGGAGGTCACAGTTTAACTGGATTTATCCAATCTGGTTAAACAGGCAGAAAAAACTTTTGGGCTTAATCTGCTGTACGCAGTAATCTCATCTTTTAATTTGACACTCATGGGTGCTGTACGACTCAGCAGAGTTGTTGAGTGTTTCACTATATGTTTAGTTGAGATGGTAGCACGATTATTTGGGAGAAAAATGAACAGAGCAGAACAACAGGAGAATAAATTAAAATTCCCAAACAATGTTAGATCATATTGTTATATAATTATTGGGAGAACTGGGAAACCTAATCAATCAAAATCTTAACTGTTTTGATCGTCATTTCATTTCTAAAAAAGGTTAACTCCAAGTTGAACACCAATGTCACTTGATCGCAAGCTTCACTTTTAGATAAGCCGTTCGGTTTACTACTCCTAAAGAAACATTAGACTCGTGTTTCGCTCTTACTAGGGTTAAGCAGTAGAGTAAATCATCGCACGGATCGGACTTTGCATTCCGGTCCTCTTGCATGTGAGACCAGCTTGCTAACAACACCACCAGTAAACTCACATTAGGTATGACGGAATGATCATATCTAGACGCTCAACGACAACGTTCGGCAAATAGTATTCAGCCTGTCTGGTCACTTCTAATTAAGAACAAACAGAATCACTTTACTCAATCCGGTCGACAACCCGTGATCAGGAATTCTCAGTTAAGTTAATTTGGAGAAACTACTCAGCCTGCCAGACTTATTTCGAAGGATAGGCCATAATGAGCACAAAAAGTTTTTTTTTCTCCCAAAAGTCTAAATTTCGAAAAGCCATATAGCGGGTTGTACTGAGAAAAGAGCAATCATGCGACATGCAGTGAGAGTCGAATAATGCTGAGTTACGTGTTGTCCTGTGTAAGTCACGTTCGATTGGTGCAGTCACATAACCCACGCAGACACCCGTGCAGACTGACAACTATATTCGAAGTAAGCGGGATGACAAAAAACAGCCAGTATACCGATGTTTGTCAATGAAGCTAAGTTATAATAAAGAATGACTATTCGTGAGTCAGATAGTTGATTATGGCAGTATATACTTGACCATGAGAACAGTGAAGTTGACTATCCTTGCTGCATAATCGTAGTGCATTGGTCAACCAAAAACATTAGCAACTTTTGGCAGGCAGCAGTACTTTTCTCAGGTTCACTTTCCTGATAGCGTGGTTATCGACTAGAGTTAACTGAACAGTTATTATCTCCCGTCGAGACGACTGGACAGTCTGAACACTATTCACATAGGGTTGCGGTTGAGCATTCAGATAGCTGATTGGTCACTTAAAGCTTGAAGCTTCTGACGTCGTGGTTAACACGCCATTTACAAAATGGACCTGCCGAAAGACTTCTTTGAACACAAGTATTGTAACCGAATGTGTGTGGTATACAGTTTGAAACAAGATTCACTGTCTGAAACACCAATCAGAAGACACTGCGTTTCTGCTGAAGCGTAATATTCTAACAAAAAGGCTACCTAAGAAATTGAACCCATCAACAAAACGGTATGGTAAACAAGCTCAATTTCGATTATCCATCCCCAGACTAAATAAATAACGAATCCAGAAGAAGTCCAGATTTTTCGCAATTGGGTCTCTTCTACAATTATCAAATCTCCCAAACCACTTGTCAGTAACTAAGTGTCAATGCTCATCGGTTACGTTGGTGGATTCCAGCGTCAGCTGTTCTAGAAGGCCTGCGTGAACAGTCAGTCGGCTAGATCATTTGATGGACTTCATATGACATAGTTGACTAGGTAGGTAACTAGGTCCAAATGTGAAATTTCTGATCTTCTCGCGTGGATTCATAGCTTTGCTGGTACAGCATTTACCGCATTTGGGCATGTTGTTTCTGTTGTTGGTTCAAATCCAGCCGAAGTTCAGACTTCTCGCAATTGGGTCTCCTCTATAAATAACGTTTGAATGAAATGGTGTTATCGCGCCTAGGCGAGCAAAACAGGTAACCAGTTCAGTTGATATCAACCACGTCGAAAATAGACATGGAGACGAATGTTTGATACAGTTACTTCATAATATTGACGCAACTACAACCGTGGTAGTCTGACCGGTCATGGTGATAATCATGGTAGTGGGCCTTGTCACTCGTGGGGTCTGACCAAAGCACTTCTGTGTTCACAAGGGTGAATTATTCAATAGAACTTCGATCGTCTTAGCAACGGTCAAAACTCAACATCTCAGGGTTTTCGACTGACTGCCGTTGTCTCAGTAAATCGATCCAAAAGAAGGGGTCAGTTTGACCGTACGATGCGAATCAAGACGGGTCACAGTTACCCTGGTGATTGTCTTAGTGACTCTGCTACTGATCCAGGGTAGATGATGCTGATGGATACATTCAGTTAACTTCCTGATCGCGCGACGCATATAACCAGTCCCACAGGAATAAGTAAATGGTTAAACACAAAAAGAGACCACAAAAACAAGAACTATCTTTTACCCACACGTACAAGACCTGGGTAGATTACAAACAAAACCAGCTTGTTCGCCATACCGTTTTTCTGGCAAAGGTGCAGTTGCATCGGCGAGTAAACGAATACTCGGAAATACTTGGTTGTGTATCTACATCATTTGAGCTAGCAGATGTGCGTTCCTGTGCTTTGCGCACCCCCGCTGGCCGTACCGAGACCACTTTTAGCCAATCGCAAATAGTAGTGATGCAACGGAGTAAATTACAATAAGAAACCAGAAGCAGAGAATGCTAAACCAATGCGGAGGAAAAACTGAATCAACTGTGGCTGCTATACAGTTGAATTTTCTTCAAAACAATCCTCATACGTGTATAAGACAGGTTTTTCAATTCGCACTTCTGTGCTATAGTTTGCCTTTTAAATGTGTGTGGAAATTCGGAGAAAACTGGCTAACTTTGGAGAGAGTGATACACGTTAATGAACACCTGTTGAATCATGACAGTCCTAATTTTGTCATAGAACAATACAGAATTTGGCCAAGGTATTTCCTGATCTTAATTAATTGTAATTATTAAAAAAAATGTTATCAATTGTCGCGCTGTCCTATCATCAGCCAGGAAACTTCATTAGCATTGTGATATCTTACTTACGCAAGAAAAAAACAGAAACACAACTGCGCTTAAATTACATTACGTATAAAATCACTGATGAAATGAAACGATGTGTAAAAAGTCGCCATTCTGTCTGAGAAGAAAAGTAGGCGATTGCGAATAGGCGTTGTGGAAACAGCAATAGAAATGGGAGAATGAAAATGAACATACTAACGTTAAAAGAAATTGTGATAAGTTTGTGAGTGTTGTAGGACAGGTCCGAGTGATCAATTTCGACTATGGAATTTTTCTTAGACTTGTTAAAGATGTTAGGCTGGTAACAGGATAAAAGTTTTCAGCACTACAATCGATTCATTGTCAGTATGAAACTAGTGTCCAAGATTAAAGTTCGACATCTAGCAGTTGTGTGGTCCTTGGTCATGTGTGTAGTTATTCTGGCAAATGAGTTGAACTAACCCTATTGAATAATGTCGCTTGCCAAAGGTTCATGGGCTGGTTCGTCAGTCACAAGTAATAATGTGCTGAACGGTTCACCAGCCAAATGTTAGAAGATGATAACAGGCTTATTCTAACGAATATTTGGATCTTGAAAAAGAGATGACAAATGTAAAAAGTCATTCTTTAAACCAATATAAACATTCTTTTTTAGATTGCGAGCTTTCCTGGCTACTTGTTTCAGCCCTGATGTGTGTTATAGCTTTTAGATTTCGTAAAATCGATCGATAAATCGACTTTTCAAACCTACTGCCTAACAGCCTAAACGCAGCCGTTAATGGAAGCAATTTAACGGATTGTAATATTACTCGTCTGAAGTGAATCGACAGTCTTATTGACACATCACTGATTGTCTGGCTAACTTTTGATATTAGTATTTACTTAGTTGATTAGAACTGATGGGTCAATTTAAAAACACTATTGAGGTATATTTTATAAGTATCCTAAAATGTTTGAAAACTATATAATTATTTGTGAGGGGAATAAGTATCATTTTGTTACTGACTCACAGTTTGTATCACATCATTCAGTAATACTGGAAAACATTATCAACAACTGTGATACAAAATTCTGCCGTAGAGAATGAATGCAATAAACTGCTGAGTTTATTAATGTTGGACTTCTCGGAAACATAATCCGGAACTATTCATGCGACTGAGAATGAATCAAGTTGTGAACAACGTCACACGAGTTTAGACACCGCATATAAAGTGCACATACTGAAAATGTTGAAATGAAGCATATGATCAGATAAAAGCTTGTTTCAATACTTTCTTTCATACGGTGAAAGCGGTTGGAGAAAAATCTCCACGAATATCAACTAAATGGTTGACCTATGCAATTATAAACTAAAGCTTTTAGCTAAAGCTGTTCGTATAATACGGTGGTCATGCATCACCACCGAAACAACAGCTACCTAGAAAACTTGAATAACTTCATAAACACTACGCTTCACGTAGTATACTTAAATACAACTGTACTTAACTGTTATGCTGTTTTATTTATTTGTGGTGGACAACTGTTACACCGTTTTTGGCTTGGTCACCCTGGACGGCGCATCCTGAAGTTTTGGATCTAGTTTCTGCCCGCTCTACAATTTCCCATCAGATGGTTGTGCTAATTGTTCTCTTCCCCGCATTCTGCGCAGTATATGTGTACAGATTATACATCGGTTATCGTTTGTTTAATGTTTAACTATCTCATCTGATTAACCTAAAAGCGCCCGTCACTTTGTAGTGCCCTATGAGCCGCCTCACTGAGAATTGGCAAGTTTGTGATTGACTGTAGCGTTCAAAATTTTGTTTGGAGTTAAACATCACTTGCCCAGTGAAATTAGAAATGTTTCCTTTACAAGTTTACTCAATCATATACATGCTCATATTGCCACACATAATTTTGGCCGCTTTTATCTTACTCAGCTGTATCTCAAAAGATTTTAGTTGTATCTGACAATTGGCAATTTCATCGCATAAAGTTTTGACTTGATATCTGATTCTATTCAGTCTGCCTCCTTGTTTTTAATCCTGTGTTTTATGTAGCCCCAAAATCAATTGCGCTAGTCTTTGTGGTCCAGTAAACCTTCGTTATTCACATTTCGTCAATGTCAATCGACATTTCTAATTTTGATGCCTCATGCATTGTTGATGATTGTCGCTTTTTGAGCATTTTGCAATCCTCTTGCATTCGTATGTATGAAACTGGCATTAGCTACGATGTCCAATTTAGTTCCTTACGGTTTTGATTTCTCCTTCTCTAATTTTGTCTGACTTACAGAACGAGCAGCTTGATTTCATTCGCATATCAAAGTTGGAGATTATTAAATTTACACAAAATTTCACATCGTTGATGCCAGCCTATACGTTTATTTTGAGAAAGACGTGGATACAGAAAAGTGTGTTGTAAAAATTATAGCGTCTTCCATTGCTTAGGGCCTCGGATTTCTGTGGAGTGAACATAATGCTTGTGTGTATTCGTAGAATCGAAACGAGCTGTTTTGTCGTTGATTGTCTTTGATGTCGTAAATTCCGTCAAAGACGAAAGTTTTTCTTTATTTTGTATACACAATTCGAATGGGATGTTCGTAATGAGTTAATGCAACTGATGACATACTGAATATAGTAATACAAATGAAACCAAACAGAACAGAAACTTACGCTATGAAACCTTTGAATACTACACTTGGCATGATAATAACAGAAGAAAGTAATCTAAAAATGTTGCTCAGCGTGGATTGAACTAGACTTATTCCAAATTAGTTTGATAAAATGAGATTAATGAAGAGTTTGTATTGGGTAAACAACTGGATTCGATTTCACAAATATAGACGATTATACGGGAAGAGACTATGTCGTTACCAAATGTCTGGTTTTCCTTTTTACTGGAGCTATTCAACCTCACACGGATCAGTTATCAGCGTTAATCACCTTTAACTACTAACACATAATAATAGCTCTGTTTAGTTCCTCGTAAGTTCAGTCACTATGAAATCTACTCTAGAACATGAAGTTCCTGCCGAAACTAATCCCTCATGTAGTATACTGTCTCAGCTTGACTTATCTTTTGTCACGCACAGTCTTCAAATGAGCTTTATACTGTCACAAAGATGATTGTCTCATGTTTCTATTTCACATGTACTTCAGACCAGATAAAATCGAAAACCCGTTTCTCATCCGTTTTCCGGATCCCGTGTGAATGCCAGCTAGTTTGCATGAAAGCAAAAATGTTGTTCTTCGGCCTATGAGAAAAGGAATTACTCAAGCTAGGGAGAGTAGCTCGCACGTCTTTCTACGATTGAAACGACAGCGAACCCTTGACCGCCGCCAATCGTACGTCGTGGATTCGATTTCTGGGATTGTGTGATCTGAGTGGAGACAGCTGTCAGTTATTGGCCACTGTGAATGGCTTCAAGGATGATCAGGCCTGCTTGCTAAATTACACTAATCCTTTTTTACGTAGCCGGATTCTGATATAGCGCCAATGCAAGATCTTCATATTCCAGAACGCCAAACTATAGAACGGTGGGTCACTCGTAAAACATCAACTGCAAATGTAACAATTAAACAGTGTCAGCAAGCCAAGAACCCCTAAATAAATGCAGCAGATCAACCGTGTATACCTAAGTGAAAACCAGCACTGGAAAGGAAGCTGATGTGTATGTTCCCGATACATGGATATACTGGTAACAGTTTAAGTGAACTGACTGTATAGAGCGCCTAATATGACGCTGACTCTTAATTTGGGATGTCAGCTGGTTTACCTTGAACCTCGTTCCTTTATATAGGCAAAGGAATGTACGGAATCAACAGTCAGCATCGCTTCGTGCGCCGTATACCGAAAGGGAGGAATGTGTTGAATTACAAAAGCCTTCCCTCCTAAGTTAATTGGCGGGAATGCAAGTTGAATCGGTGGTGAGATAGGGCTTAGTCACATGTCGTTTAGCCTGCACCACGACTGCCGACAGTGACGCCTCAGTATGGTAGTGGTGACCAGCTAATGACGCACATCCAGTCTTCTTCAGTGAACTCTCAAATACTCTGCGTCGTCGGGATCAAGTGTTACATCCTGCATTTAACCAAACAGTGTGGCTGTCAAATGAACACAATAGTGTCCCCCATATCTATGCTAACCAGTCACATTGAAAGTTGATCTTTTTCATCAGTTACTTTTCTTTCACCATTCTTCCCTTTACGCGTCCACTGTAGTGTCCATAATGATATCATGCTGGATGTTATACTGTGGATCCTAGACTTTTTCAATTATCGATAAAATAAGCCCGTTTACTGCCGGACCACTGAACCGATGATTCGTCCTATTCATCACGGTCACTACACCTTGAATTATCTCACATATGTCAGTTATGAGATAGTCTTCTCTAGTTCGTTGTGTTACACTGAAACTGAAGTAAAATTAACGATGCAAGTCCAAGAGTTGCCATTGAGAGTTGCACTGAGAGTGATTGTTGGTAAATGAATAAATGAACACAGTGGGTGTCGGCTGTTGAACGTATTCCAGTCAGGCAGTGTGTGGACGTAGTTACAGTTGTCCAGTTGGAATTGTTGGAATGAACCAAATATTCTGAAACAGGAAATGGTTTCGTGATATGTATTTGGCGAGAATGCAGTCTGATGGGAAGGAATGAAATCTACAAGTTATCAACCCAAAACCCATCGTAACGCAAAAGATGCATTAAGTGTACGGGGAACAATAAAAATTTCCATGTGAACAATTATGTAACACCAACGACTGGACTGTACAGTGGGCAAAGACGTAATGCAGAGTAAACCATATGGATACCTGAAAATAATTGTAAGGCCTCACAACCTGGTGATCATATTCTTTTCTTACAGTGGTCACGTTCTAAACAGTGGATATGCTATAAATGTGCAGAGTCCATCATACAATGCTGGGGACAGTTATATTTCTCAAACAGTTCAAGCTACCATTCATAGAAGCCACTGCGAAACACTAAAAAACCATCGTTGCCAAGTAGTTGGGCAAATATGGTGTATTGGAAGAGACCCAACTGAGCTTTAGCTGTTGTTAATTTGAGTCCAGCCGAAGCCAAGGTTCTTCACGATTGAGTTGCCTGTAGCTTGGTAAATATATTCTATTATTCATCAGTCATATATCTGTGTTCATTGTGGCCGCCAACACATCAGACAATGAAACAAGTACTAACCGGATCCAAGATTGCTCACTTTTAGCGATTAGACAGGAACCCGGATTTCCTATATGTTACGGCAATGAAGCCAGTTGATGCAACTAGCTAAATGATCGAAATTTCCATGAGATCTGGAGAATGGCTTTGAATGACTGCAGGTTTCCGACAGTTACTTTCTTAAGACTCCGTAATTATAGAAAAGGGTGATCAGTGAATGAACCGCACATGCGTTCAATGTGTTCTTCTTAAGACCAACTGAAATCGAATGGAACAGTAATTAAGAAACCGAGAAGCCTATGTGAAGCGGTTGGCAGGTGTTTCACAGATGAAAGGTTGCCACAGTTGCCTACAGTTCTGGCTCAATTAAGTTGAAATAAGAGACGGGATCAAAAAGAACCAGAAGGGGACTTGGTGATAAAAAGGACACCTACAGAAGTTATCAGACTTAATCACACGTGTAAAATAACGACAGGATGAAGAGGAGTTGTTCACGCAAATGTGTAATAAAACAGGTGGGTTTACCTGCAGTATACTGTGATAAGTGAAGAATGTTACTGCTTATCGATTAAAAAGAATAATGGGTATGGACTACACTTTGCCTGCCTGTAAATAAGTCTTTCCACATAAAATTGTGACGTGGACGATAATGCTTGTTTTCAAGTGTCGTTTCTAGATTATGCTGTGGGCTTTATATTCATTGATAAGTTTTCATTATTCTGTAGCCACACACTTATACGATGACGTTATCACTATACTCCCAACGGCATTAACTTCATGGTAGTAATAGTAGCAGATTCACCAGTAGATTCAACAATAGTAAATTTCAAACGTGGTGGCGGTGCTTTGTCAAGTTCGGTGTATAACTATAACTGATGGTGAAGTTAGGTAGTGCCCTGAAATAAATAGATGGTATGCGTGGACTATAAGGGAAAATCTTGAACGTAAGGTGCATAACCATAGCCTCTTCATACAGACAAACATTAGCGTGATAATCTCATAGCGTGGTTCAAGTTGCTTAACGGAATTCTCTAAGACTAACCGACGTTAAGGTTAGTGTGCCCACACATGGAGGTAGAGTTCAGATTCATCGTGATGATTTCAGTAGTATCTCACGTGTTTCTTATAGTATATAAAATCAATAATTTGGATGAAATCACTCAAAGGGTTATTATCTTCACCAACAAAGAGAGAAATACGTCATTGGTGGGCACTGAGGCTTTACTATAAAAAAACACAATGGGCAAAAGAATTAACTTTAGCTAGAAAATATGCGAAACAGACTGGACCTAGTTATAACAAAAGGGCCCACGTCTAAGCTCAACCAGTTACTTCTAAGGTGTTCACATTTTGCAGAAACACAACTGAGCTACAGATCATTTTAAGGACCCATCAGCTAGAAAGTTTTCTTGCCGTTTTAACTACCTAGCGTTACTGATTACACTTATTTCTCAAAAAGCTTGGCTAAAAACTTCACTCACACCACTGAGCCAGATCAGTCTCCATCTCACTTAACGTCTCCAGCTTACCGTCATCTCACGTTGTGGAAACCTCAGCCCAGAAGAAGAATCCAAATTAAGGTGACTACCTCTACAAACTTGGCCATCATCTGTGTATCCACCACCTTAAACCAGTAGGTCGCGACATCAGCAAAGACTATTTGGTGTGACAGGCATCTTCAGTGCACAATTTAACCACCCGTGTTCGTTCATACCTAACGAATGGACAAATAAATTAACCCAACATCCACTAATAAATATCCGTTTCTCAACTTCATATTTGTTTCTCAGTTGTATTCCACATGATGCAAGCGCTCGAAGTCAGGTAACTCACGTTATCTACTATAAAGGGTCGAAATTCGCAGCCGCAATGTAACAGTTATTACAGTTCTCTTGTATGCATCACACTGGGGTCTTACGGAGATGTTTTCGTCACCAGAAATGTCCTAGATTAGCGAATACCATCGCGGTGTTTCAGATACGAGTTTCCGTCATATTTCATATACCTCTGGCGTTGTTGCTGCAAATTCCTGATTATACAGACAATCTCCATAGCTTCGTGACTCAATAATAAACCTACATGATCACCTCACTCTTGTAAAAGTACCTCACAATTTTAGGTTTAAAAGCATAATTCGGGGTACTAGACAGAACGAGAAATGTTTACTAAAACGGTGTGAACTGCTTGGTAATCGTTCATTGCGGTAATGATAGTCAAGATCACTTAGTCTCCAACTCAGTGGGAAGTCCACGTCGACACTTTGCTAATGCAGTCAATCATTCGGTCAATCATTATCTTGTTTATCATAAAAATAAACAAAACGTGGTTGAAGCGGATAGCTTTCACCTGCGTTACTCTTGGTACTGAGACTGTTAAATGGTTCATCCTAAGCCCCAAAATGATCGATAGTATGAGATTGAGGTGCCGACAGAATAATCACAAATATACTCGCGTTTAAGCAAATCTAACTAGGGTAGATCGATCCACTGAATTATACGCATCATTATTGTAGAGGACAAAAGAAACCGTCGGTACACACGACTCTGCTCAGTAATTTGGCGAAAAGTGAAAAGTTGGTCAATAAGTCCTCAACCCAAACAAAACCCAGCCTGTTTTCCCAAAATGTCGACCTAAAGTGGTGAAATGAGTTGCGGGAATACAGTGGGTGCCACATTCCAAGTGATGACTGTGGTCAAGCTGATCCTTGATGGCTTTTGCAAGAGCTCCTGCACCCTTTACCGAATATGGAAACTATTATCGAGCGACCGTATAAAAGAGAGGTGCTCTTCGTCATCCAGATAAGTTACAACGAGCAAGTCATCGTGCCTACTGACAACCCATAAGCCTTTTGAGTAGTGCAGACACGAAGCCGTCTGTGTCATTGGCCCTATTTTATAAGGGCTAAAATGTAGCTGCTGGTGCCCATTTGGATTAATGGTCCAAAATCTGCCTTCAGGGATACCATATTGTAAGTTTTTTGAGTCAATACATAAACGGCATGGTCCTCAAAGTGTTATTTTTGGTGTTATAACACTGAGAACGTAATAAAAACGAGTGTATCATCCGCTTCGCTGTTAATTTCGTCAACAGATAGATAACTTAAATCAGTAGTACGGATAGGTCTGAAGTGTAGACTATTGTTCCCAAATTACAAGCAGTTTCCGTTTCACCATTTCCTCATTTAGTCAGTTTCTGTAATCACATATTAGGCTACGCCTAAGATACTTGAGGAGATCTATCCTAAAATTACATATTTTGCCATGAAGAATATTTTATCTGACGTCTAGATACGCTAGACCCGAAGAGTGTCAGGCCGAATGTCACAGTGCCTACCTCATATATGAACTGTGTCCGGCCACTTACGCCTTATCAGAGATCTTTCCAGTTTATTGGCAGTCAGTGATTGTGGTCAATAGAATGGTGGTCCAGCAAAAGTTAGAACGAAATGCCAACATGCAAACGCATGGTCTGAACCTAATTAGAACGGCGTTCTTGATTGGCGCCACATTTTTTATAACTAACTGCTATTTTGTTCATCCCAGTTAACGTTCGATTTAGAGGGTGCTAAAGAAAACATTTAGACGCTTGATGTGTGAAACTTATAATGGTCAAAAAATAATCTATGCTTGGCGTGTAGTTGAAATAATTGCCAGTCGTTATTTCATCGGCTTGAAATAAGCCTGAACTTGCTACAATCTTGCCTTACCAAGACAATTGCCCTGCACGTCCAGATTTCCAGATAAATTGATTATATCGACTTAGAAAAACAGTTAAATTTGAACAAACAGGGTGGTTGCCGGCAAACATCATCAACTTCAGTTAGACCATATACAAACAAAAGGAAAAGACCTGAAAAGCTGATCTTTGAAGAACTTACCAAATGTACAACACAGTCAAATTCTAACAGGAAAACAGTGCAACAACACGATTTCGGCCTTTGTGTTAGGGACCCATTCCTATATCATCCTGACCAGTAATGGTTGCCACGGAGTCACAAACGCACACAACCAACAAGTATAAAGTGCACGTGATGGCAGTTTCATATTTTGATCACTGCCCTGCATTTTAGTCTCTGAACTAAGCAGACATCAAAACTAAATCGGCATAATTTCTAGGACAGAATGGCTTGTTAGTTTCACTGGATAGGGCTCAGTGATGAGAGATAGCATTACTACGACTGGTCACATCTATCATGAGACCTGTAAAGTAATTATGAGAAACAGGGGCATAATTTTGCTTGAAAATATTTGTATAAAATTGATCGAAATAACCATGTCACTTCCGTAACCAACGTGACTAACTGTATCAACCTTGTTTCACTATCAACACAAACCTACTCAGTGCTCAACATGAAAAATGCCCTTGAATGATGTATCCAAAAATTTGTACCTAAAGAGCATACTTCATATAATATATTATTGTCACATAACACATCATAAGTATCCTGACTGTATTAAAAGTGATGCACCATTTTTAAGCGGGGATGTAGATATGCCTATTCCGTCTGTCTTCTTAAAGATCCGGTTTGAGTTGGCTTCCCCTATGTTGGAAGACGATCGTTTAATCACTCAATTTAAGTATCGTGATAGTAAAGTCAAAACGTTTTGTGTACCTGAAAAGCAAATCTGAGAAACCTCAAATCAGGTGTTAATCCAGTCAATTGTTCATGAGTCGCTATAAACAAAATGATCTAAATTCCATTCTAACAAGGGTTTTTAAACCAGGATCACATAAATCCAGTTTTCTTGAATACGTTGCAGGTGCTCATCCTTATCATTGCTGTTCTAATGTCATTTTGAAAACTCTTCTGTTAAGACAGTAAGTTTGAATGACGTTTCGTTTGTTCTCGTCTGTGACATCCACAAAATTGTCAGCTTAATAAGAGATTTGGTATTTACAAGAAAGAAAGTAAAAACTTTCTAATTGGCAGTCAGCACTCATGTCTTGGAGAGTGTATGGGATGAATGTCACGAATAAACGATACAGGTAGTCAAAATGGAGGTCAGTTAGTCATAGAAAGTATTATAAGCGTTTGATTATTTTCATCTACAATAATTAACCAACAGGTGAATTGAACACAAAACAGTCAGTCAACCGGTACAGGATCTAGCCTGATGCTCTAAATGCAAAATAGAAGTTGCACAGTGAAGCGGAAAAGCAAAATGACAATATTCTAAGTAATCGGACCACTTTCGAAAACAGAAGATTGTCCCTTAAGGTGTAGGGCCATTGCCTCAACAAAATGGAAGACGCAATTATTCACAAACTTTTGTACCAACCCAAAAGTGTTGGTGTTCAGAGAAAGTTCCACTATGAAAAACGTTGATGCTAACCAAGAGTACTATCATCCCATTCTAATTAAACAACAAGAAAATTAGACGAAATCGCCCGTTGCGAATTTCATCAGTTAATTAACAATCCAGTCGATAGAATATGGCATTTTAAAATATAATAAATTACTGATGAGTAGTAATAGATTTTGGTATCTTTATATATAAATTGAATATTACTCACAAGTAACCGCAGTTATTGTATTCCCACAGATTTTCCAAGTGGCTGCTTGTGAGTGGTGTTTAGAATATTTGAAAATAAAAGAAAAACCCTACTAACCGTCAGTAACCAAAATATCGCTCAACAAGTTGATGATTTCTGTGAGTTCACGGTAAAGAGAAGTTCTAAACGTGGGGTCGTTGACTGCAGTGAACAAGACAGATACTGTCTCCTCTCGAAGCGACCGGGTGATAAGAGCATTACTCATAAGCGGATGCGGCTGAGCATTACATTTGACTATACAGTCATGCCTAGTGTGAGGTTAATGGCATAGTGGTCATCACAGTTGCTTCAGGAGTGCGTGACCGGCGTTCTGGTCCCTGTCATGGAAAGGATATGCCCAAGTAAAAAGCTCTGAAAAGAGCGAAGTCCGAGTCTAGTGTTTCTTTTTGAAATGGACTGACTGAAAAGTCTATGGGAATGTGACAGATGCGATTTTCAACCCATTATGGTTTTGAAATAATATACGCGTATTTTTATCGTAGGCTTATCTTACAAGGAATGTTTCAGTAAATCTCAGCACTAAACTGGAAGTTGTGGAAATTATGATTACCTCAAGCACTGGTTTGTCACACTCCCAGGGAGCGCTTCTGTAAGTTGTAGTAGTGTAGGCAATATGTATTCAGTCGGTAAAAAGTGCCGAGGTCACCTGACTGGTCTAATGGTTGTTTTCATTGAACAGGTACGTGTACCCGATGAACTCTTAATTTGTTGTTCAACGCTTCAACGAACACACCAGCTAACTATATTTTCAGTAAGCTTTATGCATTTTCTGGCTAAGAATTTCCGCTCGGATGATAACCCACGAGAAAGGGTATGGTATTTGTTAATAGTTACAACGTTTGGTTTTTCGAAGCTCCCCCAGCACATATCAGTTACACTCAGAACCGTTCGTCACTTTGGCCGAACAGGTGTTTTCATCTGTTGGTCTCTACAAAAACAATCACCACAGTAAGGCTGGAACGTCCGTTTCTGTATGTTAGTCTATAGGCCAGCAAGCTGTTGGATGGAAAAACATTCGCAAATGCTTCTTGTTGATTTTGCTGCTGCTGCTGTGATGATGACGGCGGCTACTTTGTAAACGAAATAGCATAGTTCTTTGATGGTATGCTTCAGACATGCAAGGCATTCCACTGATGTTGATCAATTGCACGTTGGGTTTAGTTTGCTGTAAATATTATACTATGATACGCAACCCGCCATTGAACCTAGGCTTGATCAACATATATTGTGGGATGTTGGTCTCACCTTAAAACGTGAAAAAAAGCACGCACCAAATTGTATATCATTGTTTGAAGTCTGTTTATTCTGATCGTTTGATAGCTGATAGTGCTTGTAGATTTAATCGATATAAGCCAAAGAGCCTTCACAATAGACTGCATATTTTGCATTCGGGTATACTCCCCAGTCTAACAAGACTGAATAATACCTGCTACCTCACTCGGGAACGTGTAACGAATCAATGCTAATCAGCAGAATGAAAGTCAATGAACCATAGCAAATTAAAAGGGGAATCAAGTGGTAGTTCTAATTTTGTTTGCAAAAGGCGTGTGAACAAAACGATGTGTCTGAGTGTGTTTTATTTGAAAAAAAACGAATTAATATGACAGAAGCCGCGATGAAGACCATCACACCGACTAGTTGGAAACAGAAATTATTGCAACCTAGTGGCGCACTACTATGGATACTGACGATTTGCTTTGAGGGGGTAACAGTTTTTCAGCAAAAGAGAGTTGTTTGTTGCTTGAGTCGTTATTAGTCCCAATTTGCAAAAACTCGGCCTAATAGTTGATAATCAATAATGTGTGAGAATATATAACACCTGAAGGTCATTTCGTTGGTATTTAATATTGCTGCTTCTCTAAAGAAAAGTCCAACCATGGCTTTTGACATTATAAGACCAACTTGCTAACCACTTTGCCCCTAACCTAGTTAAAATCCTACAACTGAAATGCCTTTAGTGATTATTCCTGGGGTTTCGCAGGGTTTACGAGACCATGAAAAGTATCGCATCTGTTATGAAGAAATATCTTATGATGTGGTCTAAACAGTGGCGTAACGATAAGATTGCTATCGATATATGGAGCTGATAGATTTGTTCATCCATGTGCCCAACTTTAATTTGCAAGAACTTACCACCAGACATGTGGTGAACAACGTACCTCTTCCATGTAGGGCGGTAGTTGTATGCTTTTCACTTCTTGCCCGAAGAGCGGATTTTTATAACCCACCGGCGACCGAGACTACTCATGCTAATTTCCCAGTAAACAGTGTATAATGTGCAATGAATTGATACCACTAGAAATCTGTGTGGTATTCTATAGAAAGCGCGATCTCTAGTGTACATCTAATGCACCCCCTATAGTACTAAGGCCTATTCCCTGCGAATGTTAGTTCGAGGAACATTTCCTCTGGGGTCACCACTTTCGCTCATTTATTACGGCCTTTCATGGCTACCGGGAAACACATCTGGTTACAGTGGGTCGCCTTTCCTGTTTGTCACGGATCAAGGTTTGGGAAGAACATGTGTTAGCGTATTGTTAAAGTGTTACGTAAAAATTATGAAGCTTTAACAATTGTCAGAGACGTTCAGAGTGGAAATCCACAAAACTTCTGGTCCACGTCTTTTTCACAAAGATATTTTTTAACGCAGCGGGACCAAATAGCGTTTGGTGTTCAGTTATGATAATTTCGAAATTGTTGAGCTCGTGAAATGGAACGATCACAAAAAAGTGTGTTCAGTCTGACGGATGATATCGACTTTGTGATCTAACCGTCTTTCATTTCGCTGAACAAGCCACCTTCCTCAGTTAGAGGTCCAAAGGATCTGAGGACTTTTATAAAACGATGAACTATTAACACGTGCTAATGGCTCTCGGCGGTGTGCGTGCTCAAAGTCGTACATCAACGCCCCAGTTAAATTGTGGTTATCGTAGGTAGGGTGCTGATTGCGGTACGATTAGATGGCATCCTATTTACTTAGTTACCCGGTCTGTCAGGCAAGCGTGTGATCGCTTCATGAGCAGACTGTCTGCTTTGTGGGTAACTAACCCACGCATCTTTGTGCAAACTATCGAAGCATTTACCTGGTTCGTCCGGCAAAATGACCATACTTTTCCTTCTAAAAGAGTCTACAACCGGCTGTGGCGTTAGGAAAAGTTGTAGGTTCTTCCAGTGTTAAACTGAGTCTGAATATCTGAAACTGCTCATGCTTTTTTACTTCTACGTTAGCTTCTCTCGTTTTTGACAAGACTGACGGTGAAATTGCGGAGTATGAGTTTATCGCAATAGGCAATGTCAATTCCACACTGAAGTGTCACAAACATCCGTCAGAAAACATCGCTCGAGGACTGATTTAGTAACATGGAGGTGATTTCGAAATCACGGGAACATGAACGAAAAAATTAGTCAAAGTAGCAGCTGTTATCTCGGCGAACTGTATATTTTTCTGGCACAAATCGAGAAAAATGATCAGTGCTGACTACATTTCAAGTTCGATATCGCTTTGCGCCAGTTGTTAATGATCACTCAAACCGGCAGTTGAAGGCTGAATACTTTCGGATTTATTAGGCAAAAAAGCACAGCTTCTCATTTCAAAGCTTCTAACAGCGGTTCCTCATTTGCAAGTTATAAGCTATTCGTTTCTTGAAATATATACGGTGTAATTTTGAATTAGTGAATACAGTTTAGGCGCTGGTAAGAATTTCACCACTGAATTAATTTGTCGGATCACATTGAATGGTGATTTGGTATGGAGTGTTTAGTTAATGTTATCCTTCACTGTTTGACACTACGAACCTAAACCTTCAGACTAGAAGAATGGGGAACGATAGTACTTCTCAGTTCAGCCTCTTTGCATTTTTGTTCTTGATGATCTTATGCTTTCAATTCACCAGACATTTTGTTTGCCGCTCCAAGTCCAGAATCAAGTTGGTTCTACACCTACAGCTCGAAAATTTTGAATTTATGCGGACTGTCGACCACGGTCACAAAACTTTGAATCGTCAATATTTCAGCAACTTCGCTATTGAAATGAACTAAGAGACGGTAGTGAGCAAGTATTTACAACACGCAAGTCAATTAAGCTAGCAAGGATCAAAACAGATTTTCGGGTTACAAGACGGTTAGTAATCGGCCACTCGACACCATACTTCGTTCATGTCAGCCTAATTCGCTTTTCCTCAATCGACTGTACAGATAAGGTAATTAACGTAATCAGTATGTTGTTCTTAATAGGTCAGTGGTGTTTGCACATATACGTCAGGGATAGGTTAAGCAGGTATGGTAAACAGTGGGCGGTTTCCTGCTCGTGCAATGTTTGCGTTACACTAAAGCAAGTGCCAACATGATTTTCGCTTTGAAAATCACCGCGTATGTTTTTGAAGAGGTGGAACAACAACAAAAAGATAGACATTCTAAAGCAAAACAACGCTAACTACGTCGTTAATTTTTTGTATATTCATGCACCCTGTTCAATGTATTTTATTTACTACGGCCACTTCGTCAAAGTTTAAAGGTAATTGCATTAGCCTAAGAATGATAAATCTTCAACGGAGGTCATCTAGGCATAATGAAATCGATACATACTTACTACGACATCTAGTCCGTCGTCTCAGTTGGGTGGACTGCTCCATCTGGCCAGGCACAGACATCCACCCGTCCACCTATTTGGCAAGATTTGGGGGAGGGTTGCTTTCTGTCCGAATATTTATGTGCATAATCCATAGGTCAAAATCTCGAGAAGGGAACGTTTGCCAGCAAAATCAAGTAATTGAGGCGGAAGAGATGGTACTTCCAGGCGAAAAAACAAACCGTACTGCGTGTAAACTTTATGCTGATTATGCGTATCGAAAGTAATTATTATTCGGAAATTAGTTTCGTTTTTCAGATTTTTGTGTATGCACAAATAAGCAGGTATGTATGAAAACCGTTTAGCACATATTCTGTGGAATAACTTAGTAGGTTTAACAACAGATCTGTTACGTGGTTTTCATTGTCCTCCTTGTGAGTTTATTCTGCTGAAAATGAATAAATATTTGACCTTGGTCATATACGTAGTTCCATAGCCATACTTCCATACTTTCATAGCTTAATATTGAAAAGAGTGCAGTGTATGCATGTGCGCTTTAAACCTCACTTGGTCCTACCTGGCAAAGTTACCATATGTGCATATACCGCCTACTTAGAGAATTCAGATCATCGTACGTAGGTCATATGAATAAAATGTAAAAGCAGATTGAATACTCATCACGTATACTGTCTAAGTAATCCATGTTCAACATCCCAAATGAACACACATTAGCAAGTGCTTCTCATATAAACAAAAAGCGTCTTCAATAACAACAAAACAACCAAAATTGGTGGAAGGAAAAGAAGTTGATTCTGATTTGAACGTTATGTACCGCTTGCCTCGACTTGGAAAGGCACTACTTCGGAGATGTTTATCTATCGCTAGTAATCTCTAAGTTTGAGGAAGGACGCTCAAGTCTATATTTCATAACTCTTACGCATTTGCTGCCACAGCAAAATACATCAACAAACTCATCATCAATATGACCGCGGGAGTCTTTCACCATAATGTCTTTTATAATTTTGAATCACCTTCGCAAATCACTGTCTGCACTGGATAAATTACTCGTAGTAGATTTACGAAAAACTGCAGGCAGTGGGATTTTGTTCTTCATGTAGCCAAACCCTATAAGACTCCTACTAACCGCGAGGTCCGTTCAAACTTGTTGTGCACAGCATACTTGAGTGAAAATAGGAAAAACCTATCTTTGTCCTCAATGTTTTTACTAGCTTATTTGTTAGAAAGATTGAAAAAACGTAATCTGAACTGCATAATAACAACAGAGCACTCACAGTGTGTCCATTCATCTGTTTGGAAAACTGATTCGTTTAAACTATTTAACATAATTATGTTGAACCACTTGTTGGAATACACTTTTCGTGGTTAAGGGAAATTTTTATCATTTCTAGTGGATTTCGACTGGTTTTGCAAGGAATCGTTCCATTTTGTCGCGTAAATGCAATGCGGTTTGTGTATTCTCCTTTGAACTCTGAGTTTTCAGCCCAGTCAAACCAACTGGATTAAAATCCCAGCTAACGCGCGATGTAACCTTAGTTGCGCAACCCAATAAAGGTATCTCTTGCAGTTATCTCATTTCAGATGATTGTGTAGGCCAGTGTAAATCAGTTTCCATCTGTTTTTAAAAACTTTGGAGACTGAAGATGTTCAGCTGTTCTTGTTTGCATGCGTTTTCAGTGGTAACCTATGCCCCAATAACTTACGATATGATTTGTCTGGGACTAAGCGTCATCCTGGGAAAACAGTTACAGATGGAACAGTGAAGGATAGTGTTTATCAAATTAATTGTGGCAAACATCTAACTTCCGCTCAAAACACAGAGTTTCAGAAACCACTATTAATATATAAATATGATGATGAAGCCTGAAATTTACACCTGCTGTAAATTATGTCCTCTTGGGATATTGTTTTTAAATGGGGTGAGCAAGTCTTAAAAATTCATCTGGGGTGAATATTACGATATTTGATTAGGATAAGTTGGTTATTGGAGGAGTATTTCAATGCACATCCGTGTGCACCTATGTGCAATTACTTTTGCGACGTCAGACAATCAGTCCACTTACTTTTCTAGAGTGAACCCCTTCAATAGATGTCTCTAATCAGACCTCTTTACTAAAACTGCAGTTTCTAAGGTTCTACCATACTTTAATATATTCAGCCTCTTATCAAGCACTTAGATTCAATGGAACAAGAAACAAGGCAGTGGGGTATGTGCTATTCACTTGGCGTGCTGCAACCAGTTCATCCTATGGGTTATCTTAAGTTGACTGGACAATCGCACCCGGCAATGCAAAAGAAATCACATGTGCTACCCTGGAGTTTTGTGGACATTGCAGACTACGGATACAGCTTAATTTAACTTAAGGCCAATAGTTATATCTCCTTATGTCCCACCTGGTCAGAGTGTGGCATTTTTGTCCTACACAAAGAAGGACGGACATTTGTGCAACGTGACCAGCAGCTTTGTACAACCTCGTTCTAATAATTTTAATGACTAGTAAAAGACGTGAGCCGCGGATCCAAAAGAGTCACTGAAGACATTAGTAATAAGTCCAATTTCGGAAAGGCTTTTCGCTCAAGAACAAGACCAGTTAATGGTAATCTAACCACCGTGATACTTGATCACCACTGTGGCATTTCTTCACACAATCAGGGCAGTCCCTATCTTTAAAAAATTGATGCTAAGTTCGAGTACCCTCCATTAGACTAAGTCAGTAGCGCATATTCTTACTGCGACCTGGAGTAGAACCCCGGCTAGCCCTCACCTAAAGAATCCCACTCACCGTGGTTTCATTGGCTATGAACAATTTATCGTACACAAACGTTCAGCCACATTTGTTTGCCAGTAATTCCAAAACTGTTAGGTACAAGCATAGTGTTGTTCATTCTGGTGGGCCGTGTTGGGCTGTTTGAAATAAGCATGTCATATAAGTCATATCATCAACAGACGTTCGTTCAAGTATGTCAGTAACGTTTATTTTAATTTATATTCAACGACGTCTTCCACTGATTTGAGGTCATTTAATGATGGACCTCACTCTCGGTGAAGTAGCTGAAAATAATCACTTTTTAGATTGTACCTCACTGATGAACCAATCAACCAAAGAAACTATATAAACCACATGGTTAGCCAAGTACTGGCTCTGTTCAGGTCGACTGAATCCGTCGGTTGAAATGACAACCAATACAACCAACCCGATTAATCATAGTTCAACCGATTATTTGATTTTGGCTCAGTAAAAACTGGAAGCTACGTATAATGACTCTTTTTGTTTGATAGTTGAAGATTGTTGTTCTCAATAATCTAAATCTAGTTAGTAATTATTCTATTTATCATTCGAACTTGGGAAAGGAGTTGAGTTTGAAAATTTGTTTTCGCCTGCTGCATATGATACCTTTGTTAAGCAGAACAGTAAGACTGACTACTTACATGGGAACTATTACAATCGGCTTCGAAGTTCAAGAAAAATTGCCGCAGGTTTACTTCGTCAAAGATCAATTATCAAACAATGCATATAACATAAAGAGTAGAATGATATGCCATTAAATAGTCTTGCATATGATATTTTGATGGTTCACAATAAGGATCACATAATGTACAAGTTAGGCACGGCGAGGTACGGAAGAATCACAAGCGAAATATTTGACGCCGTGGTATTTCTCAATTTAACTGCACAGAAAGCCGACAATTAAGAAGTAAATGGAATCTATAAACTGAGTTATTTGTGCACGCTCTGTTTTTGTAGATAAACACCTAATTCTACTGCTTAAATTGACATGACCTTGTTTTTTCCTTCCGCTGCTCTGGTGAGTACTGGTGGGGATTTCTGATTATCTCACTGCAAACGCTCACGTTCCCTAAAACGTAACAAACGACCGCGTTAAGCCGAGTGCACTCTTCCTCCCAAACTCATTGATACCAATCCCTTTTATGTAGATTCTGCACGACAACTTGATATAGACCGTAGCTCGCCGAAGACTAGATGATTCAACACCATGGAACTGGAAGGGGGTTTATTGACAACTGAGAAGGCAGATGTCCTCAATAATATTTAAAAACAAATGCTCCATACGTCTACACACGCTTAACAGGCTACGTAGAGCTTTCAGACGATTTACTCAACACCACTACTCTTGTTAAACTTCATCAAGGTACATCTGCTGTAGTAAACTTTTCAGATACGTACATGTCAGTAAGTTAGTTGGAAAGATTACACTGTTCCTTTAACAACTTCAAAATACGTTCCTTCATTTACACTCAATACTGTAGCTAATGAAATTTTATATCACATTTTATATCTATGCACTGTAGACCTATGGAATGTCCTGAAGGTTGAGAAGAGCACCACCGTTATTAACCTGCTGCAACCGTCTCACCATCAATTCTCCTGGGTTGCTTATCTATCAGTTTCTAAGCTTCTCACGTAAAGAAAATCTAAATTTTTTCAATCGCCGTTTGTCTTATGGCTCTAACCTAAAGAAATTTTAACGAGTAAAAATATTATTCTGGGATTTTTGTGACTTTCCTGTGGAAGTTTGGAAAATTTGGTGTTATACCTTGCTAGCTTATGAACTCAACCGTTCAATAACACATGAACTAATGCACCTGCGCGAAGTAACGTTGACCATCTCTTACAACTTAGTCAGTGAACGACTCTGACGGATTACTTAACGAGTACCATGAAATATGAATGTGCAATTTCTAATCAAATTCCTCTTACACTTAATTTTCTTACGGGTTTTTGCCATAAAAATCATACGGACATATTCGTTGTTGTGGCAAATACTGTTCCAAGTGACACAAAACGAAGGGTGTACTGCGTAGCAATCCACATACATTTTGCTTTTATGTTGATTATTCAGAATTAGCTGGACGTTGGCTGGCACATTCCGAAACCAAAACCATTCATCTCCGTAAGCAGCAGTCCTAGCGAGTAGCTGGAAAACATTTTGCTGTGTATCTTCTGCAACGTAAAACTCCGGTCTCACCTACACATTACACGCAACAATCCATCACCTCGTTGGAAAGTTATCATTCTCTCAACTTCACCGTCAGAGACCTGTGATTCTATTGAGTGTGTGCAGGGAAACATTCTACTCTTAGCGTACTAGTCTGACTTACATGCTAGCAGCGAAAATCTTGACTTGCGTTATGGAGAGCTAAATTTGGATATTGTTGATTTCCATCAAGCATCATTTTAGTAGGAAGAACACAGCAACGCAGATGGTTAGTCACAAGAATGCTTATTCTCTAAGAGATAAGTGTTAAAATCGGTGAGCAACAGAACATATGTATGGAACATTGTTTTTGTCTGCAGTAAACGTTGCAATTTCAGTCTTTCCACATTATGACTCTCACGTGATTGTTTGAGGCAGTTCCATGAGCAACTCATGAGTATTCAGGCAGTTCCAGGAAATTATCGATGACGTGAAAAAATGAGGTGGCCAGAGTTCATAAAGTTGTCCACCAAAAAACACAAATTCCGTTTACATTATCATGATACACGTCTGATGGCATGTGTTTAGTACTTGATTAGTTTTTATGTACCAAAGCCCCAAACGAACATTAAAAATAGTACAAACTACGAACGAACTTAATGGTTGTTTCACGGAAAATTATGACTCACTGAAAACTATAATGCCTGCTGTCAATAGTGGTGTTACTTTGATAGAAATTAAGTAAATGGCACTGTTCATATAAAGTTTTATGCTTGAAAACTTCGTACACACTGAGTGGTGCACCTGCAATGTTTGGTAGTCAAAACATTCACAGTGATTTGTATGTTTTCAAATGTTGCAATAAACGCCTTCGACTCAAAATTGTATGCTTTTCAGAATTAACATTCTGCGCACTTATTTACGGGGCCACTAACTACAATGGTGACAGAAAAATAACGTTTGCACTGACTTTTTGTCCTGGGAGAATACACTACTTTTAGGTAATAAAAAGTCGATAGAAAAGGTTTTGCCTGCATGGTATGGCCCATTTTACAAACAAGACTTCTGAAGGTGGAATATGTTGTACAAACAATCCAGAAGGAAACTGTGTGACCTTATCTCATGCAAAAGATTAGTTGTATTGTCGGTGGAGCGCGCCGGCTGTTCTATATTAACAATGAATGTCAAGAGGGGAAGCACTTTCCCCTCTGACTACTCCTGACACTGAAGGATAACCCATTTGTGTGCTTCAATCAGTTGAATAGGTCTTTTAGTGCTCTGCATTTCGACGACTCACAAAAAAGGGGTTCGTTGGTTTAGTCCTGAATTCATTTGAGATAAACGGTGAAGATGTTTGTACATAAATTATAAGTGTCTGTTCAATCTACAGACTGATACAACCATTTGGTTCGCATGTATACTCGCCCTATGAAGTTTATGCATTGGCAGCCTGCATGTGTTTCCACAACATTTTGGGATGGCAACGCTAATTTCATTTGAATTTGCACTTCATATTTGCTTGACGATTTTCTCAAATTCTTTTAAGTTCCCGTTGCCGTCATACTACGATCTTTCAATGCTACTGACAGCATTAAAACCTTATATTCAAAAGCTTTCACGTTTGAAGCAGATAATTTTTTAACGTTCACCTAAGTTGCCCATAGTTGTGTGGGAACATGCTGGACATTATAGCCTATGCGAAGCACTTTACAAATGCAGAAGTGACTTCAAAAGTATTCCACATGAACATTATGGTTGATGAGGCTTCCTTTGTTAAGTTCAATGGTGACTAACAGATATGGGAGACCCAAATCAGATGAAACTCAGGCTTGTTTCTTGAAAAAACCCGGCTGAGAACTACTGTTTCAAGCATTCAGATGGCGAAGAAAACTAAGGCATGGCCAGTGAATGTACGTTGCTTTTGCAGTGGAAAAATAAAGCCAGGCGTGGTATAAGTGTAACAATTTGTAATAAGTTTGCTTGACGGCAGCCCACCCCGGGATAACTTTTAAATGACCACAGTGTATAACCACGTGGATTATAACAAAACTGATGCATGAATGTTCCAATGCACTACATTTTGTGAAACCGCTCAGATCATGCCCGAAAGCAGTTTAGTTCTTGAGAGCTAGTAACAGCGCCAATTAGACTGGAATTATTACGATTATTTTTTGGTAAACAGGTGTTATTAACCTTATTACGCATAACTTTTCTAATGACAAAGTTCAAAACAGTCCTGCAGCTGTTTCCTGTAAGGTGTTTAAATAATCACGTCAATTCCAAACCACGAAACAGATTATACTGAAGGTTTGTTCATCTACGAGTGCAGGATAGTGAAAACGTGATAAACATATTTTCAGACATAGACTGCGTCTTCATTTTATCCAAGCAGTTGGCCAGGCATGCGTAGAACACACTGGTTGGCCGTTTTACAACTAGCCGAGTGAGCACTGTTCACATAGGATGGATGACGCTTCAGATGTAAATGAAGAAAAATAATCCATAAAGGTTGTATGTAGATCACGGTAACAACAATCATTATTTGCTTTATTGATAATTTTACAGCGATTTCCGTTTTCCCTTTCATTTTTATTCACTGGCTACGCTGTCGTTAGATTTGATTTCCATTCATCGATGCACATAGAATGTTAACTTCGGTATTCTCGTCGTTTTTATGTTTATTGCGCGTTTGATTATTCAGTCACGTCTTACTATCGGCACGATGTCAAATTGGAATATTACTCTTATGTTACTCATCCACGTGACTTTCTGGTTGTCGGAGTCGAATGTGAGTTGCGAGATAGAATCGAATGGTTTCCGAGGCAGCTGCTATCTTTTAGCTGTTTAGTAATTTGGTAAAGACAAACGAACTGCTATTCAGGCGCACGTAGTTGATTAAAAAACATGAACAGGTGTCGTTTATCTCGGTCGGCTTGATGTGAAGTCGCGTGGTCATGTACGCACTGTGTTCTACTTACGTTTTCAGACCTCTCACAATTCACTGCCCAGATGATCTACTGTACGTGCATATAATCTTTTGATTAATGGATTTTAAGTGACCCTCCTGGGCGCACATTAAAACAAAAAGTGTGCATGGCAGAAATGTGAAATAGCCATTAAACTTGCGAGTTTTGTCTCCCTACATTAGCAATGAGTTAGTACCCCACTAATGAAATTCCCGTCTCTACACTTATTT
This sequence comes from Paragonimus heterotremus, assembly GCA_013368495.1. Lineage (NCBI taxonomy): Eukaryota > Metazoa > Platyhelminthes > Trematoda > Plagiorchiida > Troglotrematidae > Paragonimus > Paragonimus heterotremus. The sequence continues at coordinate 104,011 of LUCH01000312.1, read as the reverse complement.
GCATTATGATGATATATTTAATGATTTTATTCGGCAAACTGTAATACTTTAGTCTTCCTTTTGTTGTCCTGAAGAGCATCCATGGCTTAATGTAATGTTTTCAAACATCCCGACGAAAGTGGGACTGAAGATACTTCTCTAAAGCCCTTGCATCCAGAACTTTCCACAATGTAATGAAATTAGACTAGGGCTGTTTCCTGATTAGAAAATGTTCAGAGAACCAAGGTAATCGTTTAAGCTATTGCAAGCGGAACTTTGGACTGTTGACACAGGCTACTCGTAAGGGCGAGCAGTCAATGCGGCGAATTTGTTCTCAGTAGTGTGTGATTAGGACAGTTTGAACTTATAGTAGATTTAAACAATCAAATTGATTGCGTCAGGGTTGTGGAAATTGATAAGCAGGCCAACCAAGGTACACCACGCCTGTTTCCCAATAGCAGTCGCCAATTCTGTCAGTTGTTTCTTCATAAAGATGGTTTCTCTAATAAAATGAGGTTATCAAGTACCGTTGAGGCCATTGTTGCTATGGCTTTTTGGCACAGTAGTTAAGCGTACGACAGGCGGTGCAATTAAAATCGCCCAACACTCTGCTGTGTATGTATGCGGATAGTCGAAAAACAGATTTGTACCATTGTCCTCTATCGTTGTGGGCTTGCATATCTCACCAATGAATTGTTTATCGTTAAATATATGCACGCACACTCGCATTAAGTCTTCGATACAAATTCATGATACACGGGTTTAAATGAGCCTGGTTCAGCGAGCACGACACTAGAAGCATCCTGAAATCGTCCAGTATAAGCCTGCTTACTCTGGGTGTGCTTTTATCCATTACGCTTCGAGTGCCCTCCGACAAAAGACCATAGTCTTTTTCTGCGAGATACAGAATGGAACAAGAACCTGCCACTTTTGTCAGGTAGACCATGATGGAGCGAAGCGGTTCTCGCACGAACATCTTGTAACCTCTCCGTGACTCTCAATTTGAACCCGCAGTGTGTTATCAACGAATGCCCTCCTGACCTGTTCTGCTGAGTTGACGTTGTAGTCAGGCTGGTGCACTATATCTACCCAGAAGGCTACGCTTACTAAGACTTGCCAAATAAATGAAACAGTAGTGGTCATTTTAAAAACAGCTGCGTAGGAGTGCTTAGGTAGTTTGGCGCCCTTTTATTGTCATATGACAAGGTACTTTCCTACTTACGGCATTGCTATTTTTCTAATAAAAGGCACCAGAAATGGTGCCTATTAACGAAAGAGCACATCGGTCACCAAAAGACTGCTCAAAACGGTCGACGTATGGTTAAGTACGGCTGAAACAAACCAGTATTATTTAAAAGTCTGATGTACGTTGGAACACACTCTCAGCGCAGTATTAATCAGAATCAACTTTAAAGATCTCATTGGTTGAGATCTAGTGTTAGTCAAACTCTTGGTTTTCATGCCAGTCGAACTACCACATTAGTTGCTATAGGTAGGGACTTCCAAGAAAACGTCATTTTTCGTTGATTCACAACTCAGACTTTTCAGTCAGATGCTCTGGATGGGTCTCCTTTAAATAGCATAAACCGCCAGTGAGTATCAAAAGTCAGCGTTCTCCCGATTTGTCCATTATCACGTTCTTCTTTTACCGTGAGCCCAAATTCTTCTGCCTCTCCTGTATCGTTGGGTGACGATTGTTTTTCAAAGCGAAGACAACCGATAAACATTGACGCACTCAGTGTCCAAACTTTTCGACAAGTTGGTTAGAAAACCGCCTTTTTACGTAGGAATGGTTGAGGGCTATTTCCCGTGATCCGTGATTTCACTGGCCTTTGAGTTGGTTTGTATGACACCATATGCGAAAAAGATGGTTTACTTGTCGTTTAACAATGGCACCGACTTAATGAGTGGGCTCAACACAGTGGGGAACAGCTTAGCTGGCCTCAGTCATACTGTGCGGAAGACAGGACCTGAATGGTCAGCTGCTTCGTTCTAGACGTCCGTTCATCGGAAGCAGAACTGGCTCTGGAAATCACGTCTTTGAATCGCAACATAACTTTTGAACCAAATTGCTTCTGTCTTTCTCTCTTCAAAGCTGGTGGGGAGAGGTTGATATCGTAACTGACAATACTTTTTCAGAAGGTTTGGCAAGCTGTAGAGGCAACTCTCACTTGGTTCTTATTGTTTGTGATTCCGCGTTTGTGAAGGGATTTGAAGTCTGTGTGACAACCACAGGTGCATCAGTCTAGTGTCAGTTGCGCCCAAGTTACTAACTAGCCTCAAGTTAACTCGGCTCACTAAACCGTGTCAGTCATGTACGTAAGATTTGGTGCTTTGGTAACATTTCTACTTTCCGATGGATCTTGGAGCATCAGCACCGCTACAGGCAACTGATAGCTATAGCCTCATGCCTAAAAGCTGCTTTCGAATCGTGGACTGTTGGCGTATTCTGGAACTGCTTCCTTTTCGACGACGTTCCTAAGAATTACTCCAACCTGTGGAGATCATAGTGTGCTCACTGTACAATCACAGTTAGGGCTTAGGCATAACTGTCTCGGGCGTTCATTACTTCTAATGGTGTTCGTCATGGGTGTCCGATCTCACTGCTTGTGTTCACTTTTGTCATGGAGGAAATTCTGGAAGGTGTTCTTAAAGAATCCGATGGACTGGCTAGTGTGCCTCCTTCTGATATTGTATTATCCGGCCAGGAGAATACCTATGAGGATTGTGTCGTTCAATTTTTTCGTTGGAGGCAGAAAAACCAGGTTAAAGCACTTGATTAATCAGACTGGCATGTATGAACAGGCTGTACATCCTGCAATATTCGGGACACGTATTATGCATACTAGCTGAGAGTTTACCGTATTTGGCATTAGGTATTAAGACCACCAAAAAATTCGTCGCTACCGCGTGATGGTCAGTGAACATCGTGGTCATGTAATACGAAAGCTTTGACCGTTCCATTGAGCAAAGTAGGTAGGTGTTGCCTGCCTGACTGGCATTCCCGTGACCACGAAAACGGCTGCGCAGAAACGTTACCAGTGATGGTAATATGTCGCATTCAATGGCATACAGGCATTCATACCATTCACGGTGCTTCCGCTTACCCCCACGCTATCGGTTTTATTACCATTTTCCTTTGACTTAATTCCAAGCCACAGTATCTTATGGTATGTCAGGTGCTTCCTACGACTGACCGAGTGAATACTCGTCCTCCGATCGGTCCACAACGCTCCAGTCATCTCAACAACCTTGTTCGGAATGCAATTAATAATTTTAAATATTCAAACCATAGACTTTCTTGCTTTTCGTATTCATCCAGAAAATCAAACTTGTTTACTTTTGTTACTCCTGATAGAATAATGTTAAACTTGTTGACTTAGCAAATGAGTAAATGAGCACTTTTCAACCATTTTCATGTCCTCGTCTGTTACCTTGACAACCTTCACTTCGTAAGTGGTTTTGTACACGTATGTATACAATAAGACTCCTGCCCCTCTCACTTCAGGTGTACCCCTGCCTACAGTTATTAAATGGCCCAAGCACACTTTGTCCAACTTTTCACAGTTAAATATGTTGTTCTAGCATCCTTTCAGCTAGCGTTGGACAGCATTGTTTCACTGATGCAATTCTCGCTTACCTAGTATAACATTTACTCTTGTAATTTAGACTCAAAATTGAGCTCTTAACTAATCTTGATGCCCACCTTTAAACCGACACTCTATGAGCGGTTCCACCTTTGTTTGAGCCCATCGGTTAGAAGTAGGTTGAATGGAGAATCGAACCAACAGTCCTCGGTGTTACGAGCCAAACCACTTATCTGCATAAAAGTCGCTTGTGATGGGAGAAGTTACAAGTAATTAAACCACAATCTGCTTACTTACAGGCTCACTCTTGGAAGATTCTCATGTAATACGTTGAATGACTAAGTACAGTGAGTTTACCCAACCAGTGTACAGGTTTAGTGGACCAAAGATGAATTTGTGTAACAGAATACATAACTCACAAGTACTATCTTCGTCCACAATGTTTTTTTTGTTCGAACCTAATGGTAACATGAGTATAAACGGTAGAACTCACAAAACAGATCAGCTAATAAACACTGACGGGAAGAATGTCAAATTGTGATATAGTCAGTTTATCTTTATACTAACCCATTGTTTCAAGTCTACCTCTCACAAAATGTAGACTGTCCGTCAACGTAAGCTGATACTGCTTCAAGTAAAGTTTAACTAGTGTGGTTTGCATGTTATTAGTGTTCCAAAACGTTGTGTTTGTCTCTCGCTTACACTAGCCTCATCAAACAAAGTAACGTCAGCGACATTTACATGATAGACTAGGTAACTTTTGAAATGACAAGCACTGGAAACCTCAGTAGAAATGTCCAGCTATAAAGTATGCTTACTGAACACGTCAGATCGAGTCAAACATGGAAATGGCAACCTAGACTACTAATAGTCATGCCTACTGACGCACCACCAACTCGACTCGGCTGTTGAGTTCACGATCATCTATATGACAATCAGGTAGTAACATTTACATGTTAAGGCGAGTTCCATTAGATTACATTTATTTACATTTCATGTTTAAAAAGACAAGTTTTCATCGTTAAATCTTCCCGGTAGAAGTGGGTGTTACACTTAGGCAGATGATAGCTGGTCAAATATGTTTGTTTTGTGGTAAAGATTAGTCTACGGAATTTGGTGATCAGCTGTTATTGGTTGTAGTAGTGTACATAAAACTGTTACCACAAACTACTTAGCAAAGTGTTGGTGTCTTCATCTTTCTGATGGACTGTACGACGAACCATTCATCCATTAAAGTAAATCATCTAACAATGAATCAGTTATGTTAACACAAAAAGATGTGTTGTCCAAAAGACTACAAGGAAAAAAGTAGGTGAAAGTCATTGGTCTCACGACATATCTGGAGATGTTAGTTTAACTCTAACAGATGGTCCGTTGGTCAATAAAAGTGACTAGATTGGGATTTAACTGTAAAACCAAAAAAGAGTCAAGTAAGTGAAAACTAGTCATAATAACTGGAAAACTTAGACAATCCCAAGATGTCGGTTTGCGTGCAGTGCACCAATGATTTTCTAACATAGTCTTTTAGAAACTTCACGTGATTTTGTTAACAAATCTGCCTTTGACTCAGTTTCATGTCTGCCTGATGCTGTTCACCATTCCTTTCTCTTTAAACAATCATCGAAACGGTCAAGTGATGATTATCCAGTACAACCATCTTGTAATGAAACAGGTTCAAGAACGATTCAGTTATCGGAATTGAGACAGAAAATGAGGCTCTGACTACCTGCGGCGAGAAACAATATAGGTGTTTTACATGTTTGAGTGTAAAATATACGTCAAAATGGAGTACTTCTGTGGTATACAAAAAAAGTTGCACAAGAATTTTCGTGTGAGTTACGTTTACTTCAGCAAAGGTGAAGTTACATTTTTGAATTATTTTGGTGGACCCGATGAACGTTTCGGCGTTTATATTTGTATGCATTTTCTCGTTTGAAAGGAAGGTTTGATGACCTATGATCAACAGTTTAGGAAGTATCCAGGAAATGGATATACCACCAATAACAGGAAGATAGGAACAGATAAAGCTGCTTATTACAACGGAAATGAACTACTGTTGAAATAGCTAGTTCAAGTCAACTGCATGTGATGGATTATGTGACATTTTGTATCCTCGACTAGAAAATCTCAATCCTGACTATGAAAGCCATACGTTGTGCAACTTAGTAATGCAGGCACGTGTCCGAACTTCTATCCATCTGACGTTAGTTAAGTCGGTCTAGTCCTAACTACTAAACATTTTAACTGATTACTAGTTGCATACTGGCCATTTAATTTGTGACTTTCGTGCTAAGGCATGTGTTCAGTTGACCTACTTCGGAAAAGACAGTTAAACTGAAGCTTGGTTTTGCTGTGATTCGTTAAAACAACATGTCCTAGTCGTAATAGTGAGTGTGATTCTGGACCATTGGAAGCGTCATCCACTATTTTGATGAATTTGTAATTGGACATCTTTGAATAATCTTGTTCAGTCGTTCGGCCGTTAGCACTTCCATATAACGTTCACTCCGTTTGTTCACATCAGAAGAAAACAAGTTAGATGTCTTCATATGTTTAAAATCTTACTTCAACCGCACTGCTTGCCTTTCAGTACCAACCTCCATGAAGCGGGCTAACAATGTTTTCGTTGTTCACCAGCGATTGGGAACTGTGATCTCTGGACAGTGAACCGAACTTCGAACTTATCAAACAAGGCTAGTGCACAAAAATGTTTTTTGAAGTAGGTTGTTTCGAAAAGTTAACCTGACCAAAACGTCTGCCACAAATTTCAGGTAGTTTTTATTTAAACTAATCCCCAATCGTCAGTGTGTTTTGAAAACTACTTATTACACTCAAAAACCTCTGTTGAGTTTGTTATTCCACGAACAGTTGGAAACAAGATACACCGGTAATATTTGGGTACTGTACCTCTCAGAAAGAAAGTCATTTGTCTTTAGTGTTTCATGATACTCGCTGTTTTACAGAAACCGCTTTTCCTTAGACTTGTTATGTAGAGATATCTGAATGAAGGGGAATCAGATCAGCAACCATATGCTTTGCGAACTAAACCTGTTGACCGCCTGGCCAACGTTTATATCAGCCTTGCTTGTGACCGAGAAGTTACGTGATGCTGGTTGTTGTTTGCCTACATTGTGAGCCAGCACAAACTGGCGTTCCGAGATTAACTGTGTCAACCAGTTTTAATGAGTTATGACTCTACTATGTGATTTGCGATTGTTAAAAATGCACTTCAAGTTACTTACCGGAAACAGCAAGAGCCGCAAAACCATAGTTACCATACAAGACAACTTCCGTTAACTAAGAAACACTTTTTTCTGATACCATAACAACGGACCGATAGGGTAAATCAGCCACAGATGGATTTATGTTATTGCTGAATGCTAAAGTCGCAACAATCAGCTAATTCCTACTCTACAAGTATTCATAAGACGAATGATCAGGACATGTGGAACGAGGAGACATTAACCGGGACACACACATCTGTAAACTGTTTTCCTACCGATCAGCTGTACAACGCATAGCCTGTTTATTGTGGATGGTCTGAATATACCAATGGTGGTTTTTTAATTACTCGCACTTTTCAATGATTATCAATAAACACGCTTCAGATATTTTCATCACCAGGTAAACTATGTAAAGTGCACCTAATGCATATTCATGTCTCCGTTCATGAAACCGTTTGTGATAAACACATGTGACAAATTGAATCCACCACGGTCGTCGATTTAAAGGTGTGAACATTTCGGTCTCCCTAAAATTAATTCCCAGCGCTGACATAACTAAATTTTAAGGCAACGATTTTCCTCCACATTCCCGAACAAGCGAAGTTAAAGAAATCTGACGTGTGTAAGACTACCACAACTAGTCAATCTGGGAAGCAGGGATAAACTCCAGTGTGTCCTGTTCACAGGATGGGCATGTACAGACAACCACATACAGTTTCCGTTAGTCATATTTGATTTAAAATGTGGCATCATACATATCTGATGAAACCTGACAATCGAGAACGTGGGCTAAAACTTCGTGTGTCAAGTTTTATGTTCAGGTTGATTGTTCTCATGTAAAAATATGAAACTAAATGAAGCTGCTGACCACATCAAATGTTGGTTACCCCCCGTCTGTCTGGTGGGCTTCTAGTACTAAGTGTTCGGCACAGTGAATCTGCACAAAACCAAGTTAATTTGTGGAAAGGAACACATGAAAGTAAAGAACATTACTGTTGTCCACCCTACCAAAAGTCTTATGGCTTTAACGTGTGTGACAGAAGACGAAAGTTAGCAATCTCAAATAAAACTAAATGAAAACGCAACGACAACTCAGCGGAATATCCAGTCGTTGAATACAACACCACATACAGTTTTTCATTGCTACTGACAAGTTTGTTCCTTAAACGTTACTTTATTTTTATTGTGACCAAACCAACTAGGGCCCGCTGCACCATATGTTCACTTGCTATCAACCAAAGGAAACAGTCACTTCCTCGATATTCTTATGGAAGAATATAAATGTTACTGATGAGTATTTGGGGCTTTGGTTTATTTCAAGCTGAACATCATCCAAAACTGATCGCAGCTGTCGCATTCCCATAGACTATCCAGTCGGCCCCTTTCGAAAAGAAGCACTAGACTCGAATTTCGCTTTTATCAGAGTTCGTTAGTAGTGTATTTCCTTGCCACTGCCGTAACTAGAACTTCGGCCACGCTTTCATGAGACAACCGTGTTGACCACTGCGCCACTGACCTCACATTAGGCACTAGCGAATTATCATTTGTGAACGCTCAACCACTTTCGCTCGTGAGTAATCATCAGGCTGCCCGATCGTCTCGAAATGGAGACGCAGTTACTGTCTGTTAACTCCAATCGATAACCCCGCGATTAGGACTTCCTGGACAGGTCGAAATCTCCGATCTCATTAAACCTGCTAGGCGATATTTTAGATTACTGATGAGTAGTCGGGGATTTGGTTTATTTCAAGTTGAACATCACGAACTCTAATGAGAGCGAAACTCTAGTCTAGTGCTTCTTTTCGAAAGGAGCCAGCCGGAAAGTCTGTGAGAAGGCGAAAGCTGCGATAAGTTATAGATGATGTTCAATTCGAGATATACATGTGACCATGAACACATTTTTTCTTTATAGAAAGCTGACTGCTCTAAAAGTACTGCACGTACGGAAGGTTTAAGCCGATATCGATTCCGTTTCGTTTCTGAGTGCTCAATACGGAGACTTGTTAACATAAGTTGGAATATAAGTATGGTCTTTCAGTCGAACTGATCAAAGAATGAATTTTGCATGGGTAATATTCTTTGTACAGTTTTTTACGAAGTACTACTTCTGCTTTCTACATAAACCCCGTAAATGATACAGACAGCTTTGCCTATAATAAACACAAAATTACTTTTACACTAACGTTTGAAAAGTTAAAAATTGACGTTTCAGTTATAACTTTATTTGTGAACGCTTTGTTGATCTGTTCGCAAGGTTTTAACTCAAATTATGTGATCACTGCTCATGCTTGATTGGAATCTGAAATTAACGTGATTGCCTTTAATAACTGAGCCTAACTTAGATAACTGCATCTCTATCTGTGATTGGCCTGGAGTTTCTCTCAATTAAACAAACCATTTGAATTCACTTAGTCTCATACATACCGATGTTGCATCTTGCTAAAGTGATCGAATGAGCCAACTATCACATACCAGTAGAAAAAATATAGATTTCCACTGAAGATGTGTGTTAGAAAGAGCGTAGCAGTGATACGTGGCGAGAGGTGTGAAGCTGTCAAAAGTAGCCATTTCTGGAAGTGCGAATTGTAACCCGTTTCTCGTATCCCAGGGTGATAATTTGGAACCATTACTTACCGGACACATGGACGAATAACTGCAGACCACATTGATTAGAAACGATCAGTTACTCCTACTTAAAATACTGAGATAAATTTTGTCAATTTGCTCGTGATCTGTTTGACGGTTGATTTTAAGGACAAGCAAAGGTGAAAGTATTAAGCCATAGTGAAGTAAAAGACCCCAGAGAACTATAGACTGCAACTGTCCAAGAGTATCAAGACACTCCTCTATAAGTCCGGGACAGCACTTATTATGTCAATAAAAGCGTCGTTATAGGTGACGTTACATATATCCCACGTAACGTTTACCTGCCTTAACATGTTTGTTGACAGTTGGGCAGCGATGTCTGGCATATTCAAAATGCTGTCTGCCTAGCGACGTTTTGTATTACAATATGATTCAATCAATCTCAAACAAAATGTAATCAATAATGAATGGTAGATTATTCATCCACTTCAGCAAACTCAACGTATATTTGCATTACCGCTTGAATTAATGGATGGTATGGTGTACTAAGCGTAATTAAGAGTAACCGTGTACACCATTTTCATTGTGCTTATCTTAAGCAAATATTTGAACAACAAAAACTCGACTATACATTTTTGCTTAATAACCAACTCAAATGTAGCGACATGAACACTGTTTCAACATTTCACAGGATACACTCACTGTATTAGCTCAAAATGATGGACGTAAGCTGTAGTTCGAGTGCGAGAGAAAACTTTGCACATAGGGCACGCGTAAAATTGTTAGAATCAAAATATTTTTTTCTACAACTCAAAACTCATTTTCAAATCAAAAAAAGGAAACATGAATCCAGCGTCATTAGGAAAGTACATCGGAACTGTTCTAATCACCTGTCAAAATGCAACAAACTCAATAATGAGGCCACAATGAAAGACGGTGAAATAACTATCACCTAAGAGAACATACGAAGTTATTTTGGTGACTTTTCTGTCTCCGCTAAATCTCTATTATTGGCTGAGAGTAGTCATATGTGGAGTACCATGGGGACTGTTCAGTGAGGTGTTTTTGCACTGAATTTGTCGTCATGTGTCTCCTCTCAACTGCATACCACATGCAACAATGCTAACAGAAGAGACTGAAAATGGAGACCAAATTTACACTACGACAAACGTGTATGATGATAAACAAGGAAGATGTTCATGAAAGAGGAAATGCCACCTACACTCATTCCAGTATATTTTATTTGTAATATCATGGATACTTCTCCTTTGCACAACACCTTCATTTATCTTTTAATATTATGCTCTCCCTTTCATGGTTAGGAGACGAACCTCAGTCTGGTTGTTAGTCTGACCTTGATGATTTTTCATCCTACCTGATTAGAACTATAAACAAAATTATGCACAAAAATAATCAGATTTGTCGAATCGATCACTTTTGTCCCGAAATTGGAAAACTTATATACAACCGTTATGTTTTAAATGCCTCACCACTTGACTGTTGCGGTTGTGCGATATAGTAAATCAAGGATCAACTGGATGTTTTCAATTTTCCCAAATCTTATAGACAGCGGTGTTCAAAACAGTGATTACTATCTGTTTACTTTTTCAAACTAATGCAAACAGTAACCAACTAAATGTTTTCGATCCCTCCGTGAGAAAAATCTATACAAAAATTACCGTAATTGAACCTGCTTCAGATTTTATGTAGAAATGGGCGGTACTAATACTTTAGAAATATATGCAATGACTGGCCTATTAACAACTCTCGTGCACGAACAGCAGCAGCTAGAACAACACATATCCAATCAGCTGAAGGTCCGAACAGTATGTGACTGATTACACGTATACTACTCAAAGTAAGTAACCTCCTCCCCTAGTGTTTAAATAGTAAACCTTTCCTGAAAAAATGTGGAATTCATAGGAAGTGCAAATGGAACTCACTTGTACAAACAGCAAACACTCTAAATCATGTCGTCCTTATTTTTGCCTCTGTTATTTAAATGTTCCACTGTAGAGGTTGTTGCGTTGATGCGAATAATCGCGAATGTGCTAAATTATGCATCAACCCAAGGTTGGAACCATGAATATTTGCTGATGGGTTTACAAACATCAAGAACAACTGCGAGAAAATTAATATCTTGTTCGGTAAGAAATAATAGTAATAACTGTCATAATACAATTCATCCAGAGATTGTTTGAAGGCGGCGAACCATTAATCCGTGTATATAGTTCAGTCTGCTGTTCAGCGCTAAGCACATTTCAGAGATGATAAGATAAACTTACGAGAGACGTGATTCACCTTTTAACTAAGAGGTTGGATCGACGTTGGTCGACATGAATTAGGAAACCTCCCGATTCTTCCGTTAACCGATGTATGGGATGAATCAGATGAATCGAGGATCCAGTTACTTCTCTCGGGGAAAAAATGTAACATCTCTATCTGAGATGGCTGGTACTCTGATATATTAAACGTGACGATCCATTTGTTTGTGAACAGCCATTAGAACAAGTGGACAAGTTACGTCGTACTGCATACTTGTGTAATCAACAGCAAACTGGTGAGTGAAGGGTCCAAGAATTAACACAAATGAACGGAATTTCTAAATCACACATTTAACATTCTCACTAAATCTAATGACTAACGTTGCTCACAAACGCATATACGGCGCGCGAAGTGATCTGGTCTAGGCCCAATTGAATACCTGTGTAAGTGACTGGGGTATCATGGTCGGTGTATGTCTCACGTGAACAGTTTGGTGGGATTACAAGCAAGCTGACGTAAACTACTGGGAACATTTTTGAACATCTTCCCCCTTAACACAAAAATGAATTCGTTCACCGTTAATACAACATAGAAGACCACTCAATATACTGTTTTCAATAAAGACAAGTTGTCATATGAAGCCTTGTTGTAATTGGGAAATAAGTTTCCGGTATTTTTGTGCATCCTCTGAAATAACTCTATCACGGAACGTCTTCAAAATAGACAGACTGATCAGCAACTAAAGGCATACATCAAGTAAAGATACGTGCGTTGATAAATTTCGCAAGCTGTTGAAAACATTTAAAACAGATCAAGCAGATTCAAAATTATGACCTTAATGTGATTAATAGATTTAATGGTAAAAGTTTATTACAAGCAAACGCCGCTATCTCTGTTAATGTGTGGGAACGACCTTATCAGTGGTATAAGGTTATCAATCGGGGATACTGGTTGATTCCCTCCTCGTATAAATTAATAAATGCTATACACATAAGAATCCTTGACATAACACTTCAAAAGTATTAATTAATATAAATGTGGCAGGTGGGATGAAAGTGCGAAACATTTGGGTTTCGGCTCAGTTCGAACCAGCGACAGAAATAGCATGCCAAAACGCGGCAAGCGCTCTACCAGTTGAGCTAAAAAGCCACGCCGGGAGCTCACAAGTCTTTACATTTGAACTCATGTGACCCCCCCCCCAGCCCATTGTGTAAAGTGGAATCCACCAAATGATCAAGTGGCTTGAATGTCCGAGCAGGATTTCTCGACAGTTCACGGTGGAATCTACCAACACCACCGTTGGGCATTGCAATTATATTGTTTATAAGTAGTTCGGGAGATTTAATAATTTAGATGAGACCCGAATACGAATCCAGCCGAAGCCCAAAGTTTTCGCAGTTGGGCCTCATCTAAACTTCAGGGGTATTTTATACGTCTTATTTAAACGACTGGTGTACGGTGGTGTAATCTAAATTTGCTCAGTAAAACAACTCACAAACAAACGAACACACATTAACTCTCTATGCTTATTCGTACCTGGGGATCTTCACGTGGTGACTTCCGGTGAACCGTGAACCCTTACCTCCTACAGGTTGCCTGCCTACACATCTCAGGTGAAACACACAAACATGTACTAGTTGATAGGGGCCTAATTTGAAGCTTGTACATTGTAAATTTTCTGATTTAAATCGCTTGATAGAGGCTCTCCGAGAGGGTCGAAACGTTGCGAAACCGATAACTCTTTTGGTTTTTAACTCGTTGTGGCTTAACCAAGGAATTACTTAATAACACCCAGCCAGTTGACAAGAAATCGGGAGACGGCAACGTGAATAATGGAGGATCGGTCGCAATTATCAGATTGTCTATTCCATTATACAAACCATTTTACGAGCAGAAAACAGCGGCGCTGAGCTGCAAACCCTCAATACAATAAGGTCATTACGTTCAACATAAAACACGTCGAACGAGGCAGGTAAATCGCTCATTTAAAACAGCATTTTCCAACTGGGAACACAACACCCCTTTAAAGAGTGATTAGATGCCTGTTGGGGCCCTTAAGGAAGACTGAGTTACCCCGGAGACCTTGATAATGAGGCTTTGCTGATGTATCTGACAGTGAGGTTTACTGCATTGACTGGTAGTAGATTAGGCTGTTTTCACGAGAAGATAAACAACACAGTGACAAAACCTTGAGTTCCATATACTGCCTTCTGGTGATAACGTAATATCCCTTGGGTACTGACGATCATAATGATGATTGGTACCGTTCATGTTTACTCCAAATGTTTGCCAGCTATCTGAAAACCATCATTCTTAGTTACGTCATTAGCATACAGTAATGTGTCAGTATATTCACTTGGTATGGACTGAATTAATGAGACTCATTAATGAGCTAATATATTCTAGAACGGTGTGGTATAAGCATTAAGTAGCAAATCGCAACTTCTTGCTTCAAAGTGACGCGTAATGTATCTATCATAAAACGTGACTGTTCATGGTTTGATAAGTCTTTGTTTTGTAGTCAAAATTTTGAAACACTTTATATGGAAATCTAAAGAAATAGTCCCATACTAACAAAGTCTGAACAAGCAACTCACTGAATAATTAACTAAATGTCCCAGTAAGCCGTTCTCTTATTAAACGGGGCAAATAATACTTCAAGATGAAATTATTTTAAAGCTTCCTGGCGTACATGTTCGGAGAGAGCGTATGACCAAATAAAACGGTGAGGGATGCTGGACTGTAACTGTTTCGATAATCCCGATGGGAAGTGCCGAATCTATTCGAGCAGGTGCAGTTATGCATAACGTATGAAATCAGCTGAGATGACCCGAGAAATCAAACGGTCTTTTGACTGTCCAAAAGCACACTGGATTTTATGCAATATTGAAGAGAAAAAAACAATGTAATAATCATCTCTAGCGTCAAGTCTGAATCACCCGGGTGTCAGAGTAGATAAACTGGGAACACTGGAAACTGCAGAGTTGTGCGAGGTCCTCACAAAATGTTCGAAAATAATCAGACTTAGTTTCTTCAGAACAGCTGAATCTAGTTGATATTGAGACAAAGATTGCAAACATTTGGTTCGGGCTAGTTCAATAAATATGGAACTCTAGTCATGAGCAAGAGAAATATCGAAGGTAGGTGTCAAATGTTTTCGCATAAACGATCTGTAATGTTTACATCAACAAAAACGCATGTGTAGAAGGCTGAAACGCCTCCTCTTCAAACATACTCAATCTTCTTCATTAATTCATCCCCACACAAAACAGACTGGGCAAATCACAGTGAGGAGTTTAAGATGTTCAGCGAGAAAGGTAAACAGTAAAAAGAGAAAGAAATGTGTTTTACGAAAAAATTACAGTAAATCAAAAAGAGCAACAATGTACGTTTAAGTGAGTGAGCAGTATTCTGTCACAAAAAGAACAAAAGTTGAACACAAAACGGATTTTCAATGAAAGATTTTTAAACAACATACTTTGGATGAGAATCTTACCAGGAGCACTGTGATTCTCGACTTTCAGACAATGTGGTAAAAAGGAACAAAGTATACCATCATACTAATGCATTTCTGGTTCACAGTGTGTGGATTATGTCGGTCGGTTCAATAATGAATGTCATAAGACCCAATGTAACCATCACCAGGTGAAGTTACAGCTAGAAACGGTTGATTAGACGTGTAATAGATAATAGATTATAAAGCAATAAACCGCATTCATCACACTCCATTTTACTACTCCCCATAAGAATGTAAGAATACTGTTAACTTATACATTTAACTATCATAAATTTTATAGTCTAGTTCGTTAGCCTGTAAATGTATCTTCGTTTGTGCTATTTCGCCTGCATCCACCCACAAATGCTTGAAGATGATCAAGTGTTTATTAAAATACATTTCTGCAGTGAGGAATGTTTGGTCTCGGGACTCTATCTTCGTCCAGTGAAAGCAGCTGTTGAAACCCGTTACAATCGCAAACTTGAGAGAGTACGCAGTTTGAAGCAAATGCGGTTGATGAAACAAATTACTACTGTCATGCGTAGTTTTGGATGCGACCTTTAGTTTTTCGACATGTCTGTTTAATTTTTGATATTTTACGCTCGTTCGTGAAACTGAAGCAGTGATCCTATGATTTGGAATTACCCTCATAGAACATCAACAATTTGCAACCACTAAAACAACAGTTGACTGATCACAATTCAAAACGTCTACGCTACGTCTACGCATGCTAGTTAGCTAATAGTTAACAGCCATAAGAGCTACCGAACGTGATATTAGTGCTTGATAGTCTTAAATGATGAACTACTTGCATTTTACAATAAGAAGGTTAACTGCTCCAGAAGTGTTATTCAACGTCATATACACAAGCGTATGCGAAAAAATTGTAGAAAACAAGACCTACGGAAATGTATGTCACGACATATATGAAATTTGACAACTTATACGGAGTTTCGTATAGAAAGTAGTAGCCATATTGATTCCGGTAATTTCGTGCGCTTAATGTAGATTAAACAGGATATTATTCTTTGAACGGAAGCCAACTTTGTTTACTTAATACAATGGAATCAACTGGAAATCACTAACTGCGGTAACAAGGTATTCTTATTCAGGTAACTTTTACACAGTTTGAATTGTTGAGGTATCGTTATGGTAATCACGATATTTTCGTTTTGCAGGATGTCATCTGCTTTTCCTTGGTGTACAACTGACTATCAGTCCAATTAATTGATTGGGAAGAACACAACATTATGATTATTAATCAAGTTTGCTGCTGCAAGCCAGTTTAGTATCAGGTCTGTAAACCAAATCTATGACAACACAAAAGGTAGTGAGTAGTGAATAGTTCCGAAAATTCCGCAGGATGACTAGAAACATATCCACATGTACCGACTTGTGTATGTGAACGCGGGCAAGGAAATGGATTCCCTAGATTACTTAAAAACGAGCATGAACCAAGTTTATACGGTTGGATTGTTTGATAAACTCTCCACTAAATAAATGAACGGAGTGAGCGGTTGTTACATCGTACTTTGTGAATATGATCAGCTGACAGCAGCACGTTAATTACTGCGGTTTAACTAATTAGGTCAATAGCATAGTTGCACACATGGGGATAAAGAAATGAATATGGATTGCTGTTTTGAATTGTTACGTTTTCCTAGCAGATCATTTTATTGTGAGCAAAAGGACATACATTTTATCAGCTAGTCTGAAACGAAGCAACCGTGTCACGTAAGGTCCGACAGATATCGCACGCTTTTCGGTTGTTTGTCTAAAGAAATATAGTGTATGTCGGAATATTGAACGTGAGCATTTATGTATCAGTATGACCTACCTCAAATAAGTCAACTGGGTTCACAGAATATCTGATTCCGAATTTAAAACTAAAGAATTTAACGAAAACGGTTAGGGCACTGTTTTCACGCACGGTAATTTTTGTGTTCACCATTAACCAAGTTCATTTTCGATCGCCCGGCAGACGTATAGAATGCGGAAATTGGGAAAATGGAAAAATTGGCCATCCATATCACTGATACAAACGTGACGGGTTTTTACATTGAACTGTAGGTTTTGTTTATCGAGCACTGATAAAGGCAGTTTCGTTCGTCCTGTACTTTCCATGTGTTTCCGAAGGTGTAGTACTCACAAACATTTATGTCGTCGGCGTAGAATGGAACTAATGTTTCGACACTGTTGGGTAGTTTAATAACCAATGAAACAGAAAAGTGGGCATCCAGCACTAGCCGCTGGCGGTAGAAGAACGGCTGAATATAGTCCCACCACAATAGCATTTAAACTAAGTTTATCTAATCACCCTGTTTTTTCACCTAAAAGGACGTTCTTAGATACACTAATAGTGAAGTTCTCTTACCGGACTTCTGTCTTCCACTATTTCAAACTTACAGTTTACATTATTGTAGGTATTTTACGTCAACATACCATAATGCCTTAATGGGGGAAATTGGCTCAGTTCACTGCAGTTATTCGGTGTAATCAAGTTATTTACATGGGCTAGTTCTACGTTTATAGTTATTTTCTTGTGCTTTCGGGTGAACCGATAAGCTTTAGAGACGAACTCACAGATGAGTTGGGTTAACTTACCTTATAGACATCGTTAATCTGTGCGGGGCATCGAATCTTTAGTAAGTGAGTCCATCAGAGGAGACAGAGCTATCGACGGTGGCTTATTATAAGAAAATTTAAGAATGTAGTCTGATAACTCTCAGCTGCATCTAAAAAACTGGACTCTTCTTAAATCTTTCATTGTCTACTCATACAGAATAATCATTGTGTTCAAGGCACTATGTTCTAGTCATCCAGTTTACTTTAATGGTAACATAGTGGCTTTCTTCGACAAACTAGCCATCAGATAAAAGTGCTTGTCTGGTTACTCATTAAACGTAAAAACTTTTTCGGCCGTAATCCACTGTTCATAGAATGACTGTGTCTGTGCTGATGAAATTAAATAGCCAACAAGAGCAAATGTTAGATTTAAGTCGTTAATGAACGTTTGGGAAAGTGAATGTGTGCAACTCTGAACAAGCCTATAATTGATTGCCGTCTTTTTATTCAGACGAGCCCATTGGCTTGCACAACGCGTAAGGAAGCATTAGATTTGTGTTTCCCTCTCATCAGAGCTCATCGGTACTGTATATCTTCGTCCGAACCACAGTTTGCACTCCGCTTTTCGTGCTTATGAGACCAGCGTGTTTACCACAGTGTTATCAACCCCACAACAGGTTTGACCGAACGATCATATCCAAATGTTCAATTACAGCCTCATGTGGATAGTGTTCGGTTTGCCCGATCATTTCAAAATGAGAATAAACAGAACAACTTCGTTCAATCCAATCGCCAACCCCGTGATCTTGACTTGTCAGTTGGGTTGAATTTAATGCCTTCATTGAAACAATTAAAATTGTGCTTCAACATATTAATATAAAAGCTAAGGTATAGGTATTTTTGGGCAAGCTAAACACCGTTCACACAAAGTTGTGGTTGAGCGTTTGCAAATGATCATCTGGTTAAGCTTATTGTGGTTTTAATCGCGTTATTCTCATAAGTACGAGAGTCAAAGTGCCTTTTCAGGTGTGAACAAAAATATGCACAAATGAAGAGCTTTTCTGAGAGAGGAACTCAAACCTAGTGCTGCCGTTCAAGATGGGTTTGCCAACAGACTTATCTGAATGCGAACGCTAATATCAAATATGGATGACGTTCGCTTTGAGTACACGATATTAACAGATTACATTGAAAATGTAACTGATCAGTATAAGTCAGAGTATATTTTCAGGCACGTGACCAGCCAGACACCCCGATTATCGTAGTCGAATGAAAATATTAAACCGTCAACAGTTTTCGTAAAGATGTATTCACGTCCGGTCACCAAAGAGGAGTCGGGTAAACAATCCCAGCAAACGAGGTACGATTTTGTATACACACTATGTGCGTTAAAGTGGAACAAATGCTATTATGCTTTTAACTTTTGGGATTGTAACGTTCATTGAAGAACCACCGATAATATATTCATAAATTGATTGTTTTATGCGTAAGGCATTTTTCGTACTAATTATTAATGTGGAGCTTCAATTATAACGTTCCTAATTTTACCTTCAAGTCTACACTACTCATGAGTAACGTAAGTTGTTTCATACATATTTTGATGTTTGCGGATTATTTATTGTATGAAATGCATGGAGTGTAGTCATTTTAGGTTCTGATAAGAAGAGAAACTTTTCAGGAAACAAACAATTATTAAACTTGATTGCCAAAGAATTTGCCCAATCGTTGATTTTTGCCATTTTAGTAGATAAGTTTTGAACAGTCATGTGGATGAAATAACCTGGGTTTAAATTACGAGTGTTATCGAAAACCCCGCTGAAATTACTGCCTGGTGTACACTTGAAATAAGCCAGCTTTGATGTGTTCGCAGTATACGGCTATTTTTTGTAGAAAGCAGGCGTTCTTCATGAGCAACAGTCCTTCATTGATTGCATGAATTAGACCGGTCTAAATGAGTTGGGAAGAACACCCTAGCGAACGCGTCAATTTGTGTCATACTGGTAGTAGTAATCTGAAAGCAAGTGGATTGTAGTCGATGTGTTGTGAGCTCTTAAGTATGTTGAATAATGAGTAAGAAGCGCACTAGCATATACTTCGTAATGCTGGGCATATTTATGAACACTACACTTTGTGGCTTACAACAGTACAATCACTAATCTAACCGCGTGAATTGTAGGTTGTCAACAAACTTTATACACTTTTGCTCTATCTTCAAAACATTTGACTAAACTCCTATGTACATTTTCAGTTGAAAATCTTTAGTCACACTTTGAATTTCGCGTATAGGATTATGGATGTTTTGATCAGCGTAAGTTAAAAAAAGTTATCTTGACAAGTACCAAATAATTAGAATGAACTACACCGCCCTAACTGATGTTAGACTAGACCTAGAAGATATGATGTACTTCATATATAGGTTTATACCCACAGGTACAGTTAGCCTTTACCTATTGAAAATGTAGTACTATCATACATAAATGTACACATTCAATATACATAAACAGAACGTTCACAAAAAATCAGGATTTTAAACATTTATTTTGATAGATCTCGTCAGATATATACGGGTGTGGCAGATTTGTTCCGTTTATTAGTAAAGCTAGAATAAACTCAAACAGAAGGTTACTAGCCTTGAGAATCATTTACACGACGGTATAATCAAGCGACTGTGCCTATGATTCTGCATGGAAGTGTACCGCGCCTAGACGAAACAAGTTGCCGTAGTGTTCTGGTGTGTCAACTGCTGTTATATGGTACCGGTGCTGGTATTTTCATTAGATAGTTGAAATAATTATGATTATTTCACATATACATATACAGTGTTAAATTTCAATTCATCGGTGATATGTACAAGAGTTAAGCTGATTTTCCTAAAGGATTCCAGCTGCTCACTAACATATTTCTGAAGGAGGTGGACTTAAACGAACAAAGACCGGTCATTTTTAGAATTGTTCCCCATAAACACCAAGTCGACAAAATTGCTAGTGTGATCAAAGATACCACTATTTTCTGCCAAAACATGAACATGCACTCTAAATGTACCGTTTAATTTGAGGATAGAAACAGTAGATGTTTTTACTTCTTATAGCACTGCACTGCAAGTTATATGGATTCATACACAGTTCTATCCCTAAGAACGAGATGTGGACAGGACAACACACTTACTTCCTGCGTTTCGTTCCATTGAAAACGAAGTGAACTTTATCTTACTGTCTAACTTACATAACGAGGCACTTGGGTAAGTCATGTACCCATGTATACTTGACTACATCAATTTTGAAGGTTATTGAGTCCAAACATGTAGTCATAAAGATTTTCACGTTTTAAAAAAATGTTGGAACCAGTAGAGGTAAGTAACCTACTTTGTGATGTGGCATCTAAAATTGAGGTCATCAGGAAACTGACCAATCGCGGATGAACAAGGCATATTATTTAGAGTGTTTGAGCGTTTCGTTTAAGAGCCGTGTAATTTCTGTCTTATCTGGAAGGCATTCTGCCCAAGATTTCTTTGTTCCACATTTATTTTTTCACCGACTTTTATCAAGTGGGTTGTTGTTAGACGGAATCCGTGAGCCCCTCCGAAATGGCTTTGTAGGCTTGGAAAGAAATCTGCCTAAGTGCTATATGATAGAAATCGGTTGACACTGGTCATTGAATCGCGGCAGACAGAGCCGTCAATATTGTCTGTAAAGTGTCTTGCGTCCACTCTCAGTTTGTCAAAGTTGAACCGTTGTGGATAGTGATTGCGACTGTAATCACTCCGTGCAACTACCGACTTTCTGATCGGGGGAAATTCTCACAAACCTCGCACCTTTTTCACCAATCATGTATAAACCATTTAATCCCATTTAACCGTTAACCGGAATTGCACCTTGTCACATGCTCGTTACGCATCTCATCAAAACCCAGTGCACTCATACACAGACAGTCGCACAACCACCCGGTTAAATTGTCATCCACAGATTTTCCACGACTAACAACTCTCTTATGATATTACTCTAGTTTTGTGTGTAATTCGAATAAAGCTATCGAATTTGATAGTTCATCTGACACTTGTCAAAAGTCATTACCGTATTTAAGTTCTTCCTCACATACTTATTCAGTTGCTGTACCCCTTGACTGCCATCAGAACCCTGGAGAGCTCTATCAGCACGGTTCATTCTATTCCTCATCCCCAGTTCGCTTTTAATCCACTTTGATCCGAATTTTTAAAAACGTCTGTTGCCAATGCACACAAGTACAGTATTGGAGCAGTTATATACAAATCATGTATGCAGGTTTGCGCGTTTCACTTACAATCATATTGACAAATAAACGTTATAATCCAGTGAATCAAGGAAAATTGTCACTGTTATGACAATAAAGCTGTACAATGTGTTGCACACACGAAAGTGCACATTGTTTACCGGTCACAAGGTATTATGTTCGTCTGGCATGAATAGAAATAGGGTCGACTGTTTCCCATATTTTCCGACTGCATTCTTAAGCTGTTCGAAAATACCTGAAAAATAGTTCCACAAAGCTACCTGTTTACATTGGGCAAGTTAGCTGACTTCCCCGTCTATATTCTACATTCCTGCTACAGCTTCTTTTCAGCTTCTTCCTAAAAGCTAAAAATATTCAACAAAGTTTCACTAACTTTCCTTCTTCGTCACCTCGCCTGCGGCGTTTATCTCTTCATTTGGCTTGGTTGTATACAGCCTGTTTGTCTAGGCCCAAACTTTGTTTATTCCTCTGATCAGTGCAAACTGCTTTGTTACTGATTCACATGAATACGTAGGTTGCAAAACGATGGTGACTCTTAGAAGCGAAGTTTAGTTTTGTGAACTCTGAAACCGGTGGGTTCATTGGATCCTTGATGGTGAAAAAACAACGGTAGCGTACACCGAGATAGAGGCATCCAAGATGTCTGGACTAATTTGCCGTTGTTAGGTCCATGGAAAATCAATGAATTTCCTCTGTTACAGACGTGATGCCATAAACCGCCCAACCTCCCACCTTACAGATAAATCTGGAACAGGTGGCCGAGGGACTGTTGATAATGAGAACTCTCGCCAAAGTGGCGGCGTGAAATTAGACAGTAATAATTCAAAAAGTCCAAGCAAGGTTTTTATTGCCACCGTAATCTCTCCTGACCAATTCCAGTGATGTCTGAATTTATTGCGTTGGCTACTAATGGAAGCTTTGTTCGTGTCGTCGACCTGATGTCGTCAGCAACCTTTTTGTAGACAAACGAAGGAGTGATGAACAACCAGCATCACCACCAAAAGCTTTTAAGGCAACCATAGACATGAGCAGATATCGGACGGCTGGCACAAAGGCCGAATTTGTTACTCCAAGCTTACTCCCATCCCCACATGTCTCACTCCTTCACTTGGACCACGTAGCAACCTGTATGTGTAATGCCAAATGTCCAACAGTACAAGTGTCATACCCGAACACAATTAGTCTAATCAACATGTCTGTTCCTGAAAGTATCGCCCATCATGCCGAGCGACAGGAATCTGGTTTTATAGGGTGAGTTAGCACATTCAGAATCCTGAGAATGACGGAGAGCTAGGAAAACACGTACGTTTTGCCTGTTCTCACGAAAAAGCATGGCATCTCAGGGCAGGTCTATGAGAGCATCCTCGAAGGATTAACCCTTACTGGAACTTTACTTCTTTCTCCGCCACTTCTCCAAACGAAGTTTAGTAACATTGGGTTGCGATCCGATCTTCCAGTTATGGTCTCATGAATTTTTCGAAACCTTCGTCCTTCACATTTCCAATGAGATTAAACTAATCCATACTGTTAGGAAGCATTTTGGCAAAACTAAGCGTATATGACACTTTTCTTGTTTCCTGGTACTGTAAAATAAGTAGCTTTTCTTTCTATGTAAGACGCCGCTCACATCGACTGCCCTGTGACCATAGAATATCGAAGGGCAGGTAATCGTGCTTCCTAAGGTAATCCTAACATCAGTCTGTCTAAATGTTCAAACGGAGAAATACATAATTTTGCGGTAATACCCACCATACTTGTTGCAGCCTAACCTGGCAAAATGTTTCTAACTCTACGTGACCTATCACTTTCCATAAGCATTTAATTCTCCCCAAGTGAACATGGCACGCACTACATGTTCAGGCTTGGAACTACCTCCACATAAAAACCCAGTTTCCACAACGAAAGTGAGGGGTCCAGAAGCCAATAATCCTTATATAAACAACTTTCAGTTAGAGTGACAGAAATTGGATTGCAATAGGAAATCTTCGGTTCCGCTGTGGGTATGCTTAGGTGCACTCTATTCCATATTGATAAAGAGAAGGGTCTAGCAAGGAAACTGCTCTGTGTATTAGAGAAGTAAGCCAAATGTCCTAGTGGGCGACGGTGACCTACGACATGCTCCAGAAATGACTTGCTGTGTGACCAGAAACGACCAAATAAACACCTGTCTCACGACAGCTGTTTACTGTTCGCCCTCAACTAATGGCCATGCTAACGCCTCTCTATTTGTACAGCAGCGTTCCAGTAATGAGAGATTTCAAATAATCCACTGTCGGCTGCATTTCAGGTGGCCTTTGAGAGCCTAGGTTTCAACAATCACGTTCAGGAAGTCACAGGGTGCCTCAATAAGGGATCGACCGTCCCATCTTAAATTGGTAATTACACACTAGTCGCTACTAGTTAACCTAATGAATGGATCTCATTCACCGGACCGTGGTGATTGCGGAGTGCTCAAATTCGTATTTGCATGCAAGGTTCGTCTAACTTGTCTACCGGCGATCGCAAGATGAAACTTCATGCAACTCGACTTTACCTGTAAAGGAGAGGTCCTTCGTGGTGCAAACTGGCCATCACAAAACCGTATTTTCATAATTTATCATTGGCGGTCTACGACAAAATACAACATGCTTAGGATCATCCAATTTACAGTATTTGTGTTCATCTTGAGTTCACTCTCTTCCACACTATGGAACAGACCTCGAACATTTAAACTAATTCACCTGAAGGAGATCATCTTAAGGGTACTCAGCATATGTATTAGAAATAGATATTTATGGGGCGCAAGTGCACTGAGTCAGTCTGAGCGGACAAGATATCCTCTCAAGTCGGATTATCCATCAAGTGCAAAAAGGGTTTTAAACTTACCAACGGTTCCATCTTATAGGATACGCGCGCCGGGGCAAACCTCTTGTACTTAATGCACAAACATCAAATATCTGCTCCCGAGATAGAAGCAGTGGGGATGTTTGATAGGAAATACTTACAGGTCTACGGGAAGGAAAGTTCCAAAGGTAGTTCTGCTATCACCTAACATCGTGTAAAAGTCCCTGAAATCGCAATATCTGCCAACGCGGAATGTCTCAGAAGAATGTTGTCTGTCCGATGGACTACTAGCTAACACAGGTTGCACAAAGGCTGTTTCTGTGTGACCAACCTACTAGTCAGAATTCATCATTAGGTTAAGGTAGCCGACGACTGCCTTGTTGTCGGTGTATTGTTCCCTTACTTTATCAAGACTTCGGACACAGTATGTCATTCGATACTGTTGGTCAAGCTACCAGCATTTGGTATTCGAGATACCACTGAACAGTGGCTCAACTACCTCGAGGTCTGACATTTCTGTGAAGGTCAACGGGACATTGTGACAGAGGTGGTGTGTACTTAATGGAGCATTACAAGGGTTCATATATGTCACCGTTTTTTATCCGGTCTATACACAATTTCCAAAACGTCGTCCGTTGCTCGTTGCCGTTGTAGAGCGAGAAGTTTAGAATATGAAGGCAGGTATCTTTACACGAGCACCAACATCTCAAAAGCTATCTCGGTTCTATTCCCCAGTGGACACCAGGAAGCCTGTTACGGTGCAACCAGTGTAAGTATGCGGTTTAATGTATTGGACACAATCCCTCTTTCTCTTACCGTAGTAAGAATGTGAGACTTACTGTTTTCGAATCTAAGAAAGTTCTGGGCACCATCATTACAAAAGATAAGCGCCGGACCCAAATGTGAGCCAATAGTTCAGACAGCCAGAGTTAAACAGAACGTGCTCACAAAGACCCTCGGGCCATATATCTTTCCTTCTTTACGACTGTCTGTGATTTGTACATCCGCTTGATTTTTAGGGTAAACAGCTAGAGATGTGCCTTCTATTTTACTAGAGGCTCCCTTAAGCTTGAATCCGCTCAACCTTTTGCAAAGAAGACAATACTAGACCTACGCGGTAAGTCTTACCCCACGAAGCGCAGTCGCCTCAAATTATTTCCGCTTGTCTAAAGAAGACTGAGGGCACCTCATCCAGACCTATCGCCTATCATACAACCCCTCAAAAATAGTTTGTTCCGGAAGGTGCATATCATTGACATTTGAGGCCACAAGCTAAAATTAGCTCAGCAACGAGGTCAGCTACAAGGTCGACACAATTTTACCTTACAAGGTAGTGTTTTCACCAAAACACTGTTCATCAGGAGGTAGTTCGCTTTCAAAATCTGCCTTTCTTTAAACGAGAATCGAGCTTACACACGTTTAGATTCCGCTCGCCATAGCATGCCCTACCATAGAATATATAGACCTGCAATAATAAAAGAAGAACCTTTTTCAGACCGGCTAAACAATAGGAACTAGTAAAGTTCGTTTGCCACCAACAACCTTGTATGGTGTATTATTGATTTATAACGGGCAGTTTCGTTATGGGTGATATACTATTCACAAGCGACTTCAGCAATAAAAGAGCGAGACCCAACGCCAGAAAGACTACGGACCAGAAGAGATTATCGGAATAGTGTATACGTGCTATGGAAGAAGTGCTACCAGGGCGAATGATGGCGTACTGCTACCCAATGTGTATGAATGCACGTCAGCCGTGCAAATGAGTTTGCGTATTTGTGGTCCCATGTTTAACATGACCTGTGCGGGAGTTTGTGCAATAAACGAATTTGCAGACCAAGCGTGTTTTGCGATCATAACATCGTGATAGGCTGCTGTGCAACCTGTAAAACCGAAGCAGTGGTCTGCACGCCGATCATCTGTCCTCAATTGTTCACAATTCTATCATTTAATTCGCCCCACCTATGGACAAGTTCCTGACCTTTCCACCCAGAAAAATACACTACTTCAAACAAACGTACCCCTCAATAGTTATTATAACATAATCTAGAACTTATTAATGGCGTGTAGCGGAGTCCTTCCAATTAAAACTGTCTGCACAGTTCACATTGTGTCAGTAAGAATATATCAATAACAGGGTTACGCAATGGCAGGAAGAGGAATATTTGTAACCGATCACTAGACTCCTGTCAACATTGAGTGAAATATAATAGTTATTTGAAATTTCTTGATACGGGGCTGAGGGAAACTGCCTCCACTCGCACACCATTTGGTCACTGACCACTAACCGTCTGAGTTTTACGCACACTGAGGTGTTGCCTCACCTCAGTTCCAGACAATAGCGCAACAAAAAGATGAAATCAGTTAACGTGAAATGACAATCTAAACAATTCTGTCCGATCAGTTTTCGAAACGTTGGCAGATCCAGCCAGTAAGGAACGTTTATATCATCAGGAGGAACAGGATTCATAAAAAAAATTCTCGTATTCCTCTCTGGAATAGTATTTTACTCTCATTTGTTTGCAACCTGTGAACGTCTTAGAGGAGTGTTGGTGTTACCGTTGAATACAATTGAAACCCAATGTCAACTTTTACAGCATGCTTCGGGGATGTTGATAAGTGCGTTAACCACACAGAAGCCGTGTAAGAAGTCAGCAGCTCTGATTCAGATTGACTGGCAGTAACTGAATGTCTGCACAACAATCGTTAGGATTTTTCACTACTCACAGTCAAATTGTTGACGCGAATTCCTCTGAACGTCGGGGGTTTTCAGTGAACCACGGTTGTATTTGCCGACCGTTTTTTTGCATGTTTAAAGTACCCAGAAGTTCTGACCTTAGAATGACAGCACGGCAATTTGTTCTCTTACTGTTCTCCCCACTGCGTATTTCTTGCGGTGACAAGAAAATACAAGAGAGAAACCAACGACAGCATCAGTCGCCCAAAGATACAATGTACGTGATTTAGTTCATGGCAGCATACAAAGTCTTCAGCTGAAAATTTCGATTAAAAAAACTTAGACGTGGAAAAAATATATGCCAATGAAGATGAAGTTATTAACCAAAGGATACAAGGAAAATCAGTTAAACGTGGTCGGGGTATTCTGTTCAGTGTTCTGAGTGAAGTCTAGTTCAAACCTTATTTATCAATATTTTGATAAATTGCTCACTGAAAACAACCGAAGAGACAACGGTTTTATTCATCAAACGCTTGCACATAATTGTTTCCCTAGACACTTTGTGTTCAAACTGTTAACTTAAGAAGCATATCTTGTTCTTCGTTAAATAATTAAGATTACGATATCAAAAGTCTGATTCTTGTTTAAAACATCGTGGCGATTAGCCTGACTTTCTTGCATTACTGAATATAGGCAGTCAGGTAGCTTTTCCTTCTCTTCGATCTCTACTTTCTGATATATCATTCCTGTTTTCGTCTGTTTACTACGCACCTCTCCTTTTCTTCTATTTTTGCACGTCTTCTACTAAATTATTCACTAGCTTCAAGATACTCCGATGTCTGGAAGTGATTTTTATTTCTGGTCGTTATTTACTGTATGTGGTTGTTGGTAATGTAATGTTGATATCAAATGATTACAAGAATATGACAAGACAGTGGAACTGTATTTTATTCCCATCTCTGTTCTGTTCGGTCTGACTGGTTTTCAATTAAAACTGAACCTTTGTGTGTGCTCGCGTGCTTTTCGGGTCATTACTAGATTTGTCTTTTAATGCTCGTCTGAAATTATATCAATCGATTTCGCCGGGATCATTCCAAAACACACCGCGTGGTTTCAAAAAGTGTTTGATCAAACATTGCATCTGTTGGTGGAGACAAACACATTGTAATGGAAATTTTTTCTTTTGGTTTATTTAACTACTAAACTTTACATCTGATGAAGACCTCCTACAATGTTGACTGTCCCCATTTACCACTCTCCTCGCAGTGAATGTCTCACTTCAGCTAAACAACTATTTGTGTTCATGCATTTCTACCCATCTTGATGCACATAACTTGATCTATGAGCAAGAAGAAGGTACTTCTGAAATGAACACCTTATAGTAGTTTAGTTTTTTCTAAGTCCACTCCGGATTAGAAATGTTTTGCATTCCCCACTTCTTTATTAAGACACCCACAGCCCGCTAGTAATGGGTCGTTAAACAGCAAAACCAGTTTTTCGCTGGCATGGATGTTTTGCACAACGAAGTAAGTTACTACTTCTCTACTCATTTGTTTCAATGTGGTTACCAAAATAAGCATATTTCACGTCGCATGCCACTCGACAGCAAAGGGTGAGGACTTAATTTTTATCGGGAATGTTAGGCGAGGTGGTGCTTACTTGCTTTCATTGAAGTAAGCGTTTCTGTTGTTTTGATGAGTTGTCTCGAAAGTAAACAAAATTAGTGAAACATGACGACGATGACAGTAGGGAGAATGCTTTATAGGCAAAGTCCCACCATCACCCTTGACTTACTCATAACTTAGATTTAAACAACTTGTTTTGGAATGTTTGAGTATGGCTGCTGGAATTTCGCACCCAGTAAGATTCATGGTTTCGTTCTTCTTAGCTCCCTACATACGATTTATCACCCTGCTGATCGCTGTATGATAGTTAATCAAAATTATCGAACGCTACTGTTGGTTATGCTGATGATGATCTGAGAAAAGTGAACACTACTGATATACATTGACCGGGGAATGGCCAGTCGCAATTTAGGACGCCAAAAGAGTATGGGTTTATGTTTTTCACTTTCTACACAATCTGGACTATTTCGTTCACAATGCTTTAGTCCGAAGTATCCTGATTTTTAAAGGGCATTACCAGTGCTTTCGTTAACAAAAAGGGAAATTTCCAACTCCTTACTTAACCGTTTGACGTGTATGCATATTGATTTAACAATTTTCTTTTTTTATTACTAGCTTACAGTGTTTGTTGTTATAAATTTTACACAGGCGGTTTTGAGTGCAGAATATGGGTTTGTCTTTCGTGTTTCAGACCTTGTACCACTGCACACTTGTGCAAACTACAACTTTTGTGCTGATGTTAAACGGTCACGTCCTTCTAACTTCGAAGATCATTCCTAGTCTTCTGGGCTATAATTTGATACGTGAAAAGCTACTTACTTACTAAAGATGTAAACCATTCTGATGTAGTTGTGTGTTATTCAGTGGTCCAGTCTTTCTATGTGTACTCCCCAGTTTCTTATAGAACAGAAATTTGAAAAAGTCAGAAGGGTGTTACCACGTCATTTTAATACGTTTAACGTTACGCAATTTCTCTACAATGGTCTCGAAACCAAACTTATCAAGTATATGCAGGTATACCACATCATATGCACACACGTAATTTTCCACGACAGCTGTGTTAAGTAAATTTCAGTGAGACTGTGCCTGTGGCCGTGATTTACAAAATTCAAGCAGATCGTGGAACAGACTGTCAATCGGCATACGGAGTGCATGATCAAACCATCGAAGATTGTGTATTTACTTTTCTTTGGTTATCATTCACGTCGACGGACCGTTGCATTGTTCACAAAGTCAGTTAACTTGGTACACGCCAACTGGTAGACAACGATAACGGAATACTGACGGTGTGTGCGTTTCACGCATGAATGGGTAAGGTCTGTATTCCACAAAGTGAAAATGAGTTTGTATGTCCACCACTAGCTTTGACTGTCACTATTAATCAGCTTACTTGGAATTAATGGGATACCTGGCTTGCAAAATTTGAACTTCAATCACAGTTGATCGAAGCTCTTGCATTCTCACAAAATTTGCAGTCAACCACTTTTGAATAGAAACACTAGTTTCGCTCTTCTCAATGCTCGTCAGTATGGACAAATCCTTGTCAAAATTCTTGTCCCTGTCCTTGAACTAGAACTCCGGCCACGCTTTGATGAAACAATCGTGTTGACCACTAAGCCAATGACCTCACACTAGGCATGACTAAATCGTCATATGTAAATTTCAGCCAAATTCACCTATAAGTAGTGCTCTGGCCGCCCGATTGCCTCGAGAAGAGATACGGTAACTGTCCTGTTAACTTTAATCGACAGCTGCACGACAGGAATTTCTCTCCACGTTAAAATAGCATAGATTATCAGATTTGTTGACAACTTTATTTGCCTATTAATAGGTTACTACACACTGTGGCCAACTGTGTTAGCAAACTCACAAACTCAGCAATACCGTGGCCACACACTACGGTTCACAAAACTTAAGACGATCTGCCTGAAACCATCAGTTATCGAAACCGTCTACAACCGGTTAGAGAATTGCGAACCACAACTTTATTACACTTTTCTCATCACTTATACACCAGGGTATATGTGAACGGATTGTCAGGCGGAATTCTATAAACTGACCGTCCAAACCTTATAAGCCATTATGTGTAGTTGAAAATCAAGCAGGCCCAGACGCCTTCTGTATTATAAGACAGCCAGATCGCACGTGCGTTCAGGAATTTTGCGCTCGAAAAAATTATAGATTAGAAGGTAGAGTACATTTACATTGCTTGTATGGTTTTCACTACTTGTCCTACTGTGCAGGAAAGCGCATCAAAATATCTTGCTTTTTAAATGCAATACATAGTGTTCCTCAGAATGCTCGCTTTAAAAGAGAATTCTATCCATATAACATACTATACCTCGTCATGAAATTTAAGTTTTTCTGAATTGTCAACTGATAAAATACTTTTTTCAACAAATCCACACACAGTTCTGTTCAAGTTTACTACATTTTCTCAAAACGTAAACGGTTATATATACATATTGACCAATGAAGTTGTTCTGAAAATTTCTGTTGAAAACAAACACTTTGACATTCAGCTACAGGACTTCGTAAGTAGTATCTGCAGTAGTGTTATGTATTTTCACGTATGCTTTAGCATAATATCGGGCAGAACTATCGAGCAAACAGTGTCTGCAATAACACGACTTGAGAAAGAAGGTGAGTCTTGAATCAATCAACTCGTGGTTTTGAATGTGGCTGTGTACGTAAATTTTAATGAAGGGTCTCAAGCGTTTGACCGGTTGACATCATGCAGAATGAATGCACGATAAAAATGAATAACTGTTCACGTGACATTCTTTCATCTCGAAGGAGATTTATGCAATGAGTCATCAATACTTCCTGAACCTTTTCGGCTGTCTTTCTTTTTAAATATCGCAGAAGCCTCCAATTCATCTTTGCTTTCTTCAGCTTTGAGACGATTTTCCAATATTTTTCGCAATGGTGTCAGCTCACGTTGCATCTGCAAACAATGCGGAGTTGATGTTATGATTCATAAGTATGTTTCGGAAAAAAACATTAAAAAACAATTCTATTTGCCATTACTCAGTGAATCAATCATCACCAGTATTAAAAGATCTACAAAGGCCATATGCTTATATTGTTTATTGGCAAACTTTAAATCCACAGACCATTACAGTTTAGAATAAAATAGTCGGAAGTTTGCCGTAAGCTGAAGGTAGTGAAACTTCGGTCTCGTTATGTTTCCACTGATAACCATCATTATATCACTTTAGAGTAATGTGGTTTCAATGATGCTTGCAAAACATAGATAAAGATAATCGGTAGAAATGTTGGTAAACGACGTTCATTGATTTTCAGAGACTGCTGCATATTCGGAAAATTCATAGATAACTCCGGTAACATCAAGTCAAAACGTAACACAAACATCATTAGTTCAAAGCTGACGAATGCAATGCGTGTGGGAACTCGCACAACAGCTAACAAAGTATTCGTTCTCATACCTATCTGACTTATTGTTCTTCGACTTTCTAAAAAAAGACAGATGAATAGCTTGTGCTTTTTGACTGTTACAATGCCACATAGTTTGTCAGCTGGTCGAGTTTTATCCGGTAACTCCTTATCTTCGTCAACCAAATAATGCGTGTAGGAAGCCAAGTAGTAACAGGCTGAACAGATCAGAAAACCACTACTGCACTAGCGGGTGCACATGCTCTTTATGGCGCTACGTGTCTTACCTGGAAGTCAGCGCAACTTAACGAGTGAGACACAAGAGTCAGCCTATTCACTTAGGAGAGCTGATACTTCGGAAATAAATCGCTGGAATTTAGAAATCCGTACAGTCAATTTTTTACCTTCAGAACAAACGCTGATGAACAACCAAATTCCATCTAACTTCGTTGTGAATCTGATCAGTTTAACAAGTCATAAACGGCGTACCTGTGTACGATAGTTTCAGTCCCCTGGCGGATGCTCAAACAGAGTATAAGTTTTAAAATAGAAGTCAAGTCATACAAAGTAGACAAGTAAAGTTAGATCTTTGACTAAAAATTAGTTCGAAATGTTGATTAAACACGAACGATATTTCGTTTTTTTCCCAACCCGGAGATCGTTGTGATCCATTTGTGTTTTAGCAACCAAACGACTGGTCCGCTTCACTCAAGACTGTAGCAGTAATCATCTTTTAAAATGTCACAGGCATGTCATGGACATGCATGTATGCATAATCTGTTAGATTTGCATTCTATCCATGACTACTACATCTACCGCTGACGTTGTTCGTGAAAGTAGTTTATGTGGTGGCCAGTCGATAGATGATTAAAAATGTCTGCAGCTAATAAGTAAATAGGAACAGTGGCATTTCATGAGAAATGTAGTCCAAAACAGGAGCGTTATTATAATTCCGGTAGGAATTAATTTTTAACTAATTGTGGCAGAACGACAAATGAAGATTCCAGTGTTAGTTTAACAGATGAAGAATGACGAATATGGATACAACAGATTGTGCAGTGTTGAATCAGACGGTCACTTGGACGTAACCTCATCTATGCTAATATTCCTTGACATTAGCAAAACGTGGCCACCTACTGTGCTATGAACCTCCCATCATTTAACAAATTGATGTGGAAAAGTGCTGGGCTAATTTAGCACGGTGTACGTTCACATTGTAACTTGAAATTACTTTTACTTTTTATGGCATCAATGAGTGAACTTCTTATTATGTGACAGAAGATTATTAACAAAAGCACCAGTACGTAATTTAAAACATCAGTAACGTTGTCGTTTACATCTGTATCAAAGAAACACACTTTGGCTTCCAAAATTATTAAATGACAGCCAAAAGTACGTAAACTGATCTCTCATAGAATAGTCACTTTCAACAAATTACATCTGTTGTATTTTGATGAAACTGTTGACCTTCAGTTTTAAAACAGTAAACCTACCTGAGGAAATTCTAATAATAACTTGTCCAGTACCATTAAAAGCGTCCGAATTCGATTTAACTGTCTTGTAATCTCAGCAGTGATAGCACCACTAGAAGGACAGAGCCGTCTGTACCTGCCCTCACGAACTTGTTCCCAGTAAACAGTCTCATGTTGTTTCAGTTGTATTTCAAATACATACTGCAAGAGAATTCGAAATGAAGAAAAACCAGAGGAAAACAGCTTGCACGAACACCCGTATTACCGTCCAACTTGTCGCAGCAAACAGAAAATTTAAATAATTCATTAATAACTTCTCTACAGATCTAAAAAAAAGTTATAACGGTTTATATTTTCAAACTATGTTCAACTACAAACTGGAAACACTGAATCGCAATATGCCAGTAATCTGAACACTTCTGTTTAACATTCTGAGGCAGATAATTAGGTTTTACAAGGTTGTGCTTACAGCAGTCGTTGACAGGGTGAGTAGAGCTAAAAAGCCTTTGTGAAACGAATTGTTGCATGACTAGACAAATATCCACACAGACAGACACACAGACAGGCCGATGTAATTCTACGTTTTCAGGCTGCTAACGCGTTTACAGTTACGCGGCAGTCTCTGTTTTTGGCTATACAACCCGCTTGTAAAGCTCATTCCATGTAACTTTATGAGTGACAAGCCAAAGAGCAAAGTGTACAAAGCAGCTTCAGAAATCACAAAATATTCAGTGCTTATTTTCTTGATTGATCTTCACTAAACTAGGTTGTAGTGAGTGAAGAATCAAGTAGGTTACTTTTGGTAATACAGCTGGTTACTATACGACTAGTTTCTTGGATGTAAGTATGACATTAAACGGCACAAGATGATCCAACCCAGGCTTTGCTTTCACGTACCCTTGAGACAAGGTGATCAGTAAGCTACTCGTGATAGATGAGACGTCATTATTGTCTCATACAAATAAATAGTAACCTTGATTGACGTCTTACTCAATGAGTCAGCACAGTGTCAAGCATATCATTCGTCATCGTCGTCATAAACAGTAATACATCAGTGGTTCTCACTGCTGCTTAACTGCCACAGTGACTGCAAGCAGAATAGCATCATGGCATCAGTAAATTATGATGACATAAAATGTTATGCAATTGGCCCGATGACGAATAACCCAAAAAAGACTGTTCGCCAAAACACCTTTCCACTTTTAAATCATGCCTATGTACCCGTAACAAGGGATTTATGTTACAGTCTGTCAAGTTGAATAAACTGAGACTTGGCAGCATCTGAACATTCCTATAACTGTGCTGGGGTCAATGGAAGACTCCAACTTAACAAACCAGATGTTTGCACTCGAAGACCCGATACCTGAAGGGTTATTGTCGTTCTAAAATATGCAAGCATTTCGGCTATTCAACGATTTTGATGAAACTTGTTCACCACAAGAAACCCGATTAGCTTTACAAACATTGCGGTTTCAAAAATAATTGTTCCCCTGTTTACTTTACACAATCCTATGATAATGGCGCCTTGGTTAATCTTGATTGTCCGTCATCTGTAAGGATTATCTTCTATTTCGCTCAATCCAGTCTGTTGTTCACGTGTATTCAAACCTGCTTATGAATAATGTTACCCAACTTTTTCCGTTTACATAATGGGCCAGTAACATAAAAGGTGAGTCGGGAAGGCAAGCGCATACGTCACTCTGTAAATACTGCCGACTTTTATGGATGGAGCAACGGCTCAAACGACAATCTTCATTGAAAGTTTTACACTGGTTCGCTGGTTGACTTTTATCTATCATAGAGCATGCCTTCTGATTGTCTGCTGCAGCCAGATTATATGAGGTTTTCCGGTTTCTGGATTCGATAGCAAGCAGCATATATGAATCTTAATCGTGCATCCAAGGAAGCTTTCTAAACGTTAGAGACCCCCGTGATGTATACGTATGTTTTTATTGAGGCCTACCATTCTGTTCCAACATTCAGAAGTTTGTGGAGTTGACCGCCCAAATCAGGAGGGAAGCACTAAGAAGCTACGGGTAAATGACCACCTGGCGAATCGGTCTCCCACCATAATTGACCGGGTATTCTTTCAGTGTGGGTAGGTGAGAATAACCCTGAATTTAGGTTGCTACCATGCTGGCATTCAACAAAATATCAGCCTTTTAAGTCCACTGCTATCGTACTCGGGGAAGTTGAGCAAACATAAAACATCCGCGGATGGATATGCAGTCAAGGCTTACTCATTGGGAACACTAAGTATACTGCAGTCGATATGGGGCTATTTAAGAAAAGTTGTCTAACTCCTTCAGTGGTACTGCCTCATCAACGCCAGAATAAGTGCCGTGCTACCAAATGAAATATAGAACTTAGGTAAATTGGACGAAAATTACCAGTTAAATTCACCGAAATTTAGTGACTTTAATACTATCCTCGGTGAACTCTTTTCATCCGGGAAATGCAGGCTTTACAGATCAGTCACACAACCGTGATTTACATAAAATGAATTGACGCAACATGTCTCTTTTGAAAACTGTCACCTATCCTTATTTATTACTTATATTCATCTCCTAATTGCTACGTGATAGTTACATAACTCAGCCATATTTGGCTATAGTTTGGTTCCTCTGATCCAGAACAATCGGAATATTATCTCATTAACCGATTTCGCAAGCCCATCGCACAATTTGAGGGTAGGTGACCTCTACTGAAGACCAGTTACAAGTTTACAGATGAATTCATAACACATTTGAAAAGACTAAACGGACGTGACCTTCTTGAGGGGTTGGTAATAATTTGAGTAGAAAACAAACTTTGCAAGAACAAATGAACCTAATCGCATCCTAAATCAGTTTTTCCTTAAAAACATTCGGTCGACCTAGGTTACTTCCTTTGAAACCGGGGTGGAGCAAAACACTTTCAACTAAAGACACTGGTTTCAGTGTCTTGAACTGGAACTTAAAATCTTGCGAATATTCCAAACCAAATGGATAAAAGTTTGTACTATTCTTAAAAACCCCTAAATAGAGTGGCAAGCACCAACCTTCTGTTTTTCGTCAGCCATATCTTGAAGCTTATCTGTCAGTTCATCGAGATATTTCTGTTGTTCTTCAAGTTCACTTCTCTTACTTGTGATTTCTTGTTCAAGCTTAACCAGATTTTCTTCCATTTCACTTGTCTCAGTTGTGCATGTTTTTGCAAGCTAGTGGATGATAATGACAAAAGCTAATCAAACAAAATGATTATTTTCGTGACATCTGGTTTGATAGGTAAAAAAAATCACCCGATAACAAGAACGTTGAAAGTACAAAATCTAACTAGACAGACTGAATTGCAAGCTGCAAGTAACACGAAACAGATAAGTATAGTTTAGATTTTATTCTGCTAATTATGAAACTGAAAGGTTCCGTCGAGTTAACAGCTCGCATCTCTAAGTTCAGTTTACGCTATTCACGCAAATCAGAGAATACATCAAAGTGTCTTATAATGCTCATGTTTAATTCCCTGTCTCCTGAAATGTGGTCACACTTGAACCTGGTTGCCAGTCGGTACTAGTGTGATTCATCCCGGACTTTTACTCAAAAGCGTACCCCTGGACTACCTCAAAGCGTTAGCTTGGTGTACACTTATACATGATTTCTTCGAACAGTTATCAAAAAATTCATTGTGTAAATTCCTTTTTATGAACAGTTGACCGAGCCAACACTGTTTTACCAGGCTGTAGACGCAGGTCATGTCGAGGAATAATATACACTTACTTTCTCCCAATAGGGTTTTGGCAAACAAAATGCTGTTTCGAATAGTCGAAGTTAGCATACATTCCTGATTTGCAGCAGTGAGGCAACAACGGTTGAGAGACTAGGCTAACTATCACTTATCAGACAGCGAAAGATGCAATATGTTAAGTAAAATGTTATATGGAACATAATGTTGTCATATACTCATCTTCAGCCATAACAGATTTATTATTTACAAACCCATCAGTTGTGAGTTATATCATTTGTGTGAAACCCCTCTTTTAAGTGTTTAGTCATTCTGCTGATCTAAACAAGACGATATCGTCATTGCATAAGCGTTCAGACATACATATTTGTGCACGAGGGTCGAACCAACTCAGTACCAACGATATCATGTGGTATGATGATGAAACGTTCATAACCCTATTGTCAAGCTGGCAAACAACCGGACACTTGAAACAGCAACCCAGGCTACTATTCCCAGCAGCCAGAAAACCAAACTGTTCAAGAAAATCACAAGACAGGAGACAAGACTTAAAGTGTTGAGCTACTTACATGAGTGCTATAAACCGTATTGATTGCGCAGGACAGTTGAACAACAGCATAACATCGATGTTGCTTTTTCCTATCACAGAGGTAAATTGAACTCGTCTGAAGGAGTTTCTATGTTGTCACAACTGCGACCCTGATTTGTATTTGAAAACAATTATTCTTTACGTGGGATATGGTTCACTACAATTATAAATTACTGATGAGTAGTAGGGGACTTTGATTTTTCATATAGATTGAACATCACCCACAACTGATCGCAGCTGTCGCATTCCCATAGACTTTCAAGTCGGCTCCTCCCGAAAAGAAGCACTAGACTCGAGTTTTTTTCATCAGTAATGCATATCCTCGCCACTGCCGGGACTTGAACCACGGACATGCTGTTCATGAGGCAACCGTGTTTACCACTGAGCCACTGACCTCTCGAGATGATCGGGCAACCTGACCATTACTCACAAGCGAAAGTGGTTGAGCGTTCACATATGATAATTCGGTCGTGCCAAATATGAGGTCAATGTCTCAGTGATAAACACCATTATAAATACCGATATCTTGAATTCCAAATAATAAAGTAACAATATATTTGGAAACTTGCCATAATTTTCCAGACACTTTCGAATGAGCTTTGTGCTGTTCCAGGGCCTACCCTGGCAAACAGACAAATTCCTAACTGACCGCTATTATATACTGGAGCTTTATCTATAATTTTCATAGGCTGATCCCACCTTCAGGTGAGTATGTCCTAAAAAAATCTATCAACCTAACAGATCATTTCCCTCCGGGAATTGCCAACCTATGAGCTTACGACTGCCACCTTGATTCTGGTCCATGTCCACCACAAATATTTCGTAACGTCAAAATTCATGTTGACATATCGAGCTAGAATAAAACTTCACTGAATAGAAGAAATTGCAGTCACTGCAAAACCTCAGCGTTCATCTGTCACAAATTGACTTAACGCTTCAATAATTATCAGTATTTGATTGCAAGTAGATAAATTTTATTTGTTTTTTTTTGTTACTCCTCTTGTGTGCTCCATATGCTCAGCGCTAAAATTCTCTTAACCGGACAGATAATTTTACCATTTACCCAAAAATGAAGAGAACCACGGATCAGTGCTTTAATATGCACCAAGACGGAACATTTCAACTTGCTTAACTTTCAGTCCTCTTAATGTTAGTAGAGTTCATTTTCTGTGTACACAACTTTCTCAGCTGTTTTCATCGCTATCCAGTAGTTCACTTGTTTTTATAGTACTCAGAAAATGAACAAATGAACAATTTATCCCTTCTAATCTTTGAATATCGACCACACTCGGCTGTTCCAACTGATTGATCTTGTAGTAGATGATCCACACAGTGAGTAAACATTGCACTGATTACGTGGCATAATCTGAAAGTGTCGACATGCAATCTGAAGGGCGGACAGACATGTAGTGTTGAATACTCACGGGACAATCATGACTCGGAGCATTAGCTACTGATGACAGATGGACCTGAGTTATCTCAGTAACTGACCGAACACTTGTTCGTATAAAACACTCATCCAATGTGCTTATTAACATCGCGTGTGGGAAACGAGGGGGTATCAAAATTACTACTTCGTTTTTTTATTAATACGGTGTGTCACGAGTAGAATTAACCAGTTTGATCGGATGACTGTCTACGCTCTTTTTACTGAGAAATGCCCGTCTAAAGAAATCTGTTTTAGAACAAATACTACATATTTGTATACCACAAACTCTGCGTATATTTTAACCCAACGGACAACGAAGATAATCACAAGTACCTAAGCTGAGAAAGAATTAGCTATTGTAATTTTGTGCTCATAGCATACAGCTTAAATTCAATGAAGAACTATGTCGACAAACAGATGACGTAACAATGGCATCCTGATTGGGGCCGTTGTTTGCAGACCTCTTCATGGCGAAGCTTGAGAATGACCACTTAGAAGAAGCCACTGGTGGATTTAATGTTTATAAACGATGTGTGGATAATATCACATGTGTAGTTAGCGAAAATGCCAACCCAACAGTTATCTTAGCCATTTTCAACTTGGCCCACACAAGCATGACGCTTAGACTACAAGCGGAACTTAACGATCAACTACCCCTCCTGGACGTACTCATCCGGCGAAGTACTGATGGATCGTTTCAACGTAAAATCTATGAGAAAGAGACCTGGAATGGACAATGCATCCATTTCAGCAGCTTTGTCCCTCTAAGGCAGAAAAGGAATCTCACAACCTGTTTGACTAATAGAGCCATGAGGATACGTACACAGGATACAGTCTCTGATGAACTATCGTTCCTACTGACACTGTTCTTACAAAATAGCTATCCAGAGAGTTTTGTAGAGAAGACTATGCAGCGTCGTAAGAAGCAGAATAAGATGAACCTAACGGGGGAGAAAGCAGTATTTATCTCACTATCATCATCATCATAACAGCCATGAGCCTGACCAAAAGGTACTGTGGCTGGGGCCGTCGCTCACCTCAACATTGACGTGGAATATCCTAGAAGAAAACGTCACTAAGAAGGTTGAAAATTATTGAAAGAAGACTAGGCGGAAGAACTAGAAATGCTGTGGATACAAGTATGCCATTGACTGCGACACATTGCCATCTCGGATAGCGTCTCATCACCATTCAAAGAGGGTAGGCTTGCCAAAACAAATAATAGAGGATTTAACACTGTCACCAATGGAACATTTTATGCTGCAAAATTACGCGTCTGTATCAACTCTACTTCATCTTTGTGTTTAAAGTTGAAGGAAAAAGTGCCCGTTTCCGCGGCTTCTTATTGTGTACACTCATTTACTTGTTCTTATGGGACTAGTTACGTGGGTCGCACGACCAAGCGCTTATCTGAACGTATCCGTGAGTATCATCCATCCCGGATCTGCAACTAAGTCATCAAGACAACTGCCGGCGCAATTGTTACACCCCTCGTTGATAAACATTATACTGTCAACCTGGACTCCTCTTTCCGTCCGATTTACCGGGTCAACGACAGTCATTCAAAAGTTGTCTGATGCCGAATATTGGCCACAGCTGAGGCGATTGGAATTCTATTAAAAATCTACTCTTATGCGCATAAAAGCGTCTTGTTCAGACGTTGAAGTTGCCATGGCCAATCACCCACACCACGAGTGATCAAAGTGCCATGGTTCCAGTTGCGTCACAAGTGTGACGTAATCGGATGAAAACGTTGTCGCCGTGTCTACCTATGACGTGTCAGACCTCACTCGAAACTGCTACATGCATTTGTTCGTTTCGCCCCTCCCAACTCTGTTTCACGTGAATGTTATGTAATTGGCCTGATGATTACTAACTGAAAACGAGCTTATTTGCTTCACTATCGTATTCTAAAGAATTATTAAACAGCGCCACTCTCAGTCACCAGTAGTGTTAATGTTTCTTTAGAGAAAGTGGATATCTTACCTGTTTTGTAGCCTTGAGCTTCTTTTTCAATTCGTCAAGTTGTCGTTGGACTGTTATTCGAATTTGCGTCCTGTTCTTCTGAGTGCGTTGGGTTTCTGCTTGTAACACAATAAGGTCACGTCTGATAAAAAAATTAAACCAACAGAAGTGAACCGGGACAGTATGTCAGGTATTCGAAGTTATCAACCGAAAATACTCTCCGTCAGTTCAAATCTGTTTTCTGTGTACTTAGTTCTATCGGTCTTTTCAGCTGTTCTACTTACTTTGCCACAGATCGTTCCAATGCCTGGAGCAGCTTTTCCTGCTGCTGAAGTAGGGAACTTTTCCTCACTTCCATTCGATGTATTTCATGTTTCATCACATTGAGTTCACCCTGTCCAAGATCGCAATCCACCGCATGCCTGGTTTCTTCACACAACTGAACTTTCTTCTCCCAAAGCATGATTGTCCGTCTGCCATTAATGGTTTGAAGGAAAAATAATGTTTTACAGAATAAGCTTTAATTTTGGCTAAACAAGTGGGCATCAAAAGAATGAATATGGTTTAAACCCAAGCACAGTAAAACTATTTTTTGCTTGCTTCGAACTAAGATATATTAACATTTTAAGTCGTGTAAAAATTCACCATTATTTTCTTTAGTTGTTGTGTTTTCTTTCGTTTGTAACCTGAAATCGATCAGCCATTTTGACACTGTCCTGTAAACGAGCAAGCATTTGCGACGGTCCCCGGCATGGATTGAGACAGGAATTTTGCAAACAGTTGGTCGCGGTTACCACCTGCCATTCTCCGACGTACATACTGCTGATGAGACCCAACTAGACTTAAACAGCTGACCACCCTTTTCGTTGTCGGTGAGCACTTCGCACCTTCAAAGTGAAAAGTGTTGCTTCAAGACTGGGGCATTTCCACTCCTACTTTCTTTATTGCAGGTAATCCGCTTGAGACTGTGGACAGTTTCACATATTTGGGTAGCACTATCTCGTCAGCCTGTAATATTGCTGATGAGATATCAACGAGGATAGCAAAGGCACGAGTTGCCTTTGCCAAACTGCGCCAACTGTGGCGTCGAAAAGATGTCCGGCT
Organism: Paragonimus heterotremus; assembly: GCA_013368495.1. Taxonomy (NCBI): domain Eukaryota; kingdom Metazoa; phylum Platyhelminthes; class Trematoda; order Plagiorchiida; family Troglotrematidae; genus Paragonimus; species Paragonimus heterotremus. The sequence goes on along the minus strand of LUCH01000312.1, from coordinate 61,243 downwards.
GTCACTGAAAGGAAGGGTATATAATGCCTGTGAGCGCTCCATTCTGGTTCCGAAACGTGGCCTCTTCACAAAGAAGATATCAACAGACTTGCTGTGTTTTACCATCGTTGTCTCCGTCAATTGGTCCATATTAAGTGGACTGATTGCGTGAGCAATGTGGAAGTTCGCCAACGCGTATTCCGGAATGCTGAGGATGCGCGATCAATTGGTCCACTAATTAAGTTGCACAGCCTCAGATGGTTGGGTCATGTACTCTGTATGCAATCTGATCGTTTACCGTACCGGGCATTATATGCTGAGGCCATCAACAATTGAGTAAAACCACGTGGTGGTCAATCAACAACGTGGTCACAAAATATGAAGACCTTGACTGCTCTACTGAGCAAAGTAGGTAGGTGTCGCCTGCCTGGATGGGGTCCTCGTGATCACCCAAACCGCTGGTTAGAGACGTTATCCGGGATGGCGCTATGTCGCACTCAATGGCGTACCTGTAGCTGTACTATTTCTAGTTCTTCCGTTTAGTCTTCTCTTTAGTAACGTTTTCTTCTAGGATATTGCACGTCACTGTTGAGGTGAGCGGTGGCCCGAGCCACAATACCTTTTGGTCAGGCTCATGGCTGTTATGATGATGATGGTGATGATTGTTGGTGACTGGAACCAAGTGTTTGTAGGTTCACTACTTCTGACTACGTAAACCGCATAATACAAAGGATGATCCAATATTTAAAATGATTCACCCTGATATACCAGCCTAAGACCAGAATTTTGGCTACAGCGAAGTGCTGAACATTCGTACGTATGAGTAACTTATCCCATCAAATAACTCAACCAGAGGATCTCATGTAAGTTTATACTGAACCACTTCAATATGATCAGCCATCTGGCAAGTAAATGGCATTACACTTTAATTAACAAGCTGAGTATGGTCGGCCAATCTGCCTGTCTGCAACGAGACTTGTTTCTTACTTTAGCAGCACATGGAGTTGGTTTATCCACTTCAGAAAAACTTTTATTTCTACTCAGCTCAGTAGCAGATAATCTTGTGGTTCGCATTCATATAACTGGAAGATAACGTACTTAAGTCCACAGGTCAATATACCATGTTATCCTGCTCACTTTCTGACAGAAGCAAATTTAAAGCTCTCGCATGTAAAGGGTAACAATCCTAGAGGGGCTGGTAAACTGCTTAATGTATCTCACTGGCGTCTTTGATGACTATACCTGTAGTCTATATAGATGGTCATGGACACAATTATACCATGCATTTCCCATCTCGATCGTACTCAGTAAAACAGTCAAAAATCTTCACTGTAACATAAGTATGGGATTTTTCTCATCAGTCTTTAAATGCAAAGGGCGAGGAACAATCAGCCGAGTCTTTCATAAACATATCTAATAAATGGTGCTGATACTACAGCCCGTACTAGTAGATGAACCGGAGTTTTATTCAATGAACTCTGAAAGGTTCTACCAGATTTCGTTAAGTTGATCAAATTGATGAGGGCCAACTGACGAGCACATTAACAATCGAATTTTGAACGACCGGTTACTTGGTTGTGTGTACTGCACAGGCCTTAGATTTGGAAAGACAGCACATAGCGTACGAATATTTCTTCATTAACCAGCTGATATCTTCGGAATAGGTTAGCAACTATCTGTCCAACCATATCTCCAACTACAATACAACCTGTTAAGACAATCAATGAAAGGTGGTTGCGAGCAGTCTAGTGACAACCTGCAACCGAATGTAGCCAAGTCATGCCAAGCTAGGTTGTAGTGATGTAACACATTCCGGTTTTACAACACTGGGCGGGTTCATTATGCCACAGTGTACTGACTTCGATGGAGTGAGGAAACTTCAATAACTGAGGCTTCACATAAGCCATCATTGATTAGGAGTCTAAAAGTGTATCACAGTCTTGTCATTTAGCATTAAAAGTCAACTGAACTCAAAAGCATAGGCTTCTGGTTGTCCAGTGGGTTTATCCTTAGGGTCCATAATACAGGGGTTATGTTACAATGATCTGCGTAACTCAGACTAAAAAACCGATAAAAAATGTTCCGTTCATTGGACCATTTTTATGCTCATAGTGCATGTCAGTTATTACACTATAGCTATGGTAGGCTGGTTAAAAATGCATCTAACAATACTTGTTGTTACCAGGTCGCTTGATCTCGAAAGACTGAAACAAGGTTACAGGGCAAACAACGTAGACATACGGTGAAGGATTCTCTACCCTGAGATACACTACCTAAGCAGACTAATAAAAGTAGTTGATGGTAGTCCTGTGTTGATGCACTGAGCCATAGATCGTGAGTTCGAATTCAGAAGAATGACTACCACGACCAATCAGGTGCCGGCATCTGGCTCACCTTTTTGCATGGCTGCAGTTACCTCGCAGTATTTATTCATTTGGGCGCAAAATACTTAATTTTCAGATGAAGGGTTAAACATATTTCTTTGTGAAGCCCTAACTAGTCCCACAAATCATGATACTTGGATCCTCATTAGGCTCGTCTGCAACTAATAAGCTTTGTCAGGAACATAACCGATCGATGAGCAGTGATTTTAAGTTGAGCACCTTGAAACACCCTAAAAGATATCTGTGTTGTTGGCACTACCAGCGGAGAAGTTCCAAAAGTCAAGATCAACATACCAGCACAGTTATAAATATTTTTTGCATTATTTTAAATTCCAAAATCAGCGTGAACTTCACTAGAATATTGTAATCACCTACTTGTCTTATAGAATTCCTAAACGATGAAAATTACTCTGTTTACAAGAAACTTGAACTTTTCTAAGTTTTAAGACATGAAGTACTTCGTTGAACTTGAATATTTATCTACAGTACCTTAAATTGGGCAATCAAAAGACTATCAAAACCCCGTCGACTTACTCAACTTCAACCAGCTCATTAAGCATATCCTCTCTTTCTGCTCTGAGACTTTCCACTTTGCTTTGCAGCTCAGCAGCTTCCATTTCCTTCTCCCGTAACGCACGTACAAAATCTGTCTCAGCTAATCGATTTTCATTACTCAAGTTTTCCCCGGTAGATTTTTCTTTTGCGATCATAGCATTCAGACGAACAGTGTCATATTGCAAATGTTTCAATTCGCGCTCCAATTCGGCTTTCTCTCTTTCTTGGATTGCAATTTCATCTAGTATAATCACATTAAAAACAACGGCTTAAGAAATACACAGAAATAGAGGTTCTTATTACAATCTGCAAGACACTTGAACACCGGTCCCAGGTTGTCTAGTCAGATCTTCGAGAAATTTGGTGGAACCAAGCTCATGTGCTTTTTTGATGTCAAATAATGAGTACAACATGTAATCTACAGATGATACATGGCAACTATTACGACTTATATTATTGAATCATTATTTGTCTTCTCCGGTGCTCCAACCTTGAGGTAACTTGCCTTACTGGTGACCAAAAATGTATGTAAGAATGTTCAGAAAGGACTAATAATGAATGAAGTATACTGTGGTGTAATGAATTCCTTTCAGTTCTGTGAATTAGGAAAATTACTGGTGAGTGGTAGGGGATTTGGTTTATTTCAAGTTGAACATCACCCACAATTGATCGCAGCTGTCGCATTCCCATAGACTTTCCAGTCGGCCCATTTCAAACAGCAGAAGCACTAGACTCGAGTTTCGCTCTCATTAGAGCTCGTCAGTAGTGTATGTCATCGCCACTGCCGGGACTTGAACCACGGACATTCAGTTCATGAGGCAACCGTGTTTACCACTGCGCCATTGACCTCACGTTAGGCACGACGGAATTATCATATGTGAACGCTCTAATGAGAGCGAAACTCGAGTCTAGTGCTTCTTTTCGAAATGGGCCGACTGGAAAGTCTATGGGAATGCGACAGCTGCGATCAATTGTGGGTGATGTTCAACTTGAAAATTAGGAAAATATCTATATCCGTTTGTATTGTATTACCATTGGAACTGCTGACTTCAATTTCTTGTTTTTTTTCACACAGTTTGTCGGACGGTGTGTTGGTGATATTAGCAATGGACTTCGTAAAGCGGGCAGCGCCGAGATAGTTACTACCTCCAATCTTTATATTTCTTGAGATTCTGCCCTGTCAGTTACTCATAAGTTGTTGAATATAAAACAGTATCTCTTTGTGACTACTTAAACCCCGTTCTGTCATCCTGTAACATATAGAATGTTTTTGATACCATTTTTCCTTTTTCTTGTCATCAGGGTCAAACTTTGAGTCAGTTTGGAAACCAAGTTCACCTCATTCTCGTAAGCAAAATGGTTCATTCATGGTTGAATTCCTTTTTGCTCCAATTATCTGTCCAATAATGACTGGATAAAAAGTAGCGTTTGCATTTACTTCGTTGTGTGGTTGAACTGAGTGTTGATTTGAGTAAACAGCCGTTAGCGAGTGAAAACCAGCAAGTGTGTGCAAAAGTGAGAAACTGAAGTTTTTCGTGTGAAAAGTACTTCATAAGATTTTGCTTACAAAACGAACAACTTTGCGAACCATGCAGAATACAGTTCCATTTCATTTGGAATAACGGAACACTGAAGCACAAGATAGTTTTGTGACAGTTTTGAACTTTGTCATATTTGTTGCATATCTGAGAGGAAGAAGACACACTTGGTTTCATAAGCAAACTTCTTGATACAGGCTGCTGAGTGAAAGACATTTTCCCACCACCACAGTTAGCCTCTTGAAATGACTTTCGTTCAGTCTGACTTGTAAACAGATCATACTACAAGCCAAACCTTTTTTGAAGCGTATGATAATTTGCAGCTCAGGATGAAACCGCTTAAACTACTCCCTTCTTATACGGGGTTTCAATGATGCACTGGATGAACCAACTATCATCGAGCGTCCTGGATTCATTTACACCGACCAGATTTGACATCCAAAGAGAACGTGAACAAATTTCACCTATAAAGTAAAAGTCAGTGAGAAACCCATCTTAAAATTTGGTGAACAACGGCCTCAACGTCTATACAGACAAGTTTAGGAAGTGCTTTTGCATATGTTCACTTTTAGACTGCTTCTTGCCATATATTACCGAAAGTGTTTCGCACAATTTACTTTAAGTTCCTGCTCGCATTAGTGAAAAAAATACGATTACAGATGATATTATCAAATTGTAAGACTTGTCGAAATGCAGATCACTGAAAGGCATGCAGAACAAAACGCAAGTCGACTAGAACCTAGCGTTAACTTACTAAGAACACATTCCGCTTTGTTGACTGTAAGATTATTAGTTTTCGGGCTGTATTCTTTTACCAGCTACATTAACACTAAAGAACTCACACAGTTTGGCATGTAAGTTTTTCTATCTATACGGTGATTCTCAATTGCTCAGTTATGATTTTTTATGTCAAACTGTGTAGGCCAACAAGAACTCATAAAGCAAACTGATGTTAACATAATTTGTCTGGGTCGAAGTATAAGTCTCATATTACAGGAATGCTTGGAATTTTGTTAAAATCAGCTCCAAATAACTCACTGTCTACTCTCAGCTTCTTCTGAGACAAAATAGTGAGTTGTTTTTGTAGTCTTTCAACCGTCCTCGTCAAACCCTCTCGCTCGTTCACGTGACGCACCAACTCGTTCTGTTCTTTCAGCCACTGCTGTTCTAATTCGCCGATCTCATCTTGTTTTGTTTGCACCGCTTTGGTCAAACTGTTGATCATCGTCTCTAGAGGACCCACTTCTTGACCCTGTTTATTTGGAAGAGGACGATAAAAGATATATTTGAAATCGAATTCAGGAAAGGAAACTGGTGACCAAATCTAGGTGGACGATACTCAAGTGAGACCAAAACTATGAACCAAAAACTTCTCAATTACATGAAGGTGGCGGAAGTTGATTGTAACCCTGTTCACAGGTTTTTATTACCAAGTCACTGCAACAAATGAAAACACCGCGTATCGAGAGTGATTCTAACAAAAGTGTATCTCATAGATTATTGATTCGAACCACGCTCGCTGAACTGGCTGAGTCACCGACATACGTCTGCCACTTGTTGAGAAGGCACTGACAGGGAAGGCTGCATAGAAAACGAGCACCGAATTTACAATTCGATATGTACTTGTAATTGGCTGATTTATGCAAGCGAAGTTCACGAGAATAATACAATCAAAAGTTGGAATTGTCCCCAGAAATCATATTAAACGGAAAAGCAGCATTTTTCTTTTGCCTCCTCTTTATTCTTATAGTATTGTTGCCTTCGAGTCTGAAGATGATTTGACACCAGTAAACATCCGCGAAATAGTCGCAGTTAATGAAAAAGATGAAGAACCAAATATGTCCAAATATACGACGGTTCTTTCACTCCACGCAGTAAAATATACTTTCTTGGGTATAGTTTTCAAAACAATGAGCCGAAATTTGCTGACGCATTGTTTTTCTATCAATTGAGTTCAAAACAAGCTCATCGATCACTTGCTGACCTCACGAACTTCTCGCATCGCTCTGAAGAAACCTTCCACTAGTTATTGTGTGACAAATGAATCAGCTTCAAATTTTATGTTTGTAAAGAACGTTCAACTGAAGTAACATGGCAAACTTCAGTAGAACGAAAATATAGATAGTAGACGTGCAATGAAACTGTAGTTAACAAAGTAGACCATATGAGTCCACGCAACCTCTTTACTAAATACTCGTTTACATCTCCCCGACTATGAGTGATGATCAATGGTGGAAACACCATAGAATAAATAGTTACGCTAGTGCTCAATGACTTTTATAATGCTCATCAAATTTCGGTTTGTCTCAAAACTTCTAACAAACAAACTCAGTTGGTTTCACGTGATTGTCATACTCTTGCATCCTTTTACCACCAGCCCAGTATTGAACCAAAGCGACTGCCCCTTTGACATTGATTCACACTACAGTCAATGAATGTTTCTCGCAAACAAATGCGGCTGTCATCAAACAGCATCAGCTTATCTAACAGAAACCCCCTGGACTAGTCAACTGCCTGACCAAAGGTGGGGCAATGCAACGACAGGGGAACGATATTTATTGTAATTTATATTTATTATATATATATATATTGTTTATACTTATTATAATTCTGCTTCATATGTCACAAGCTCACCAGTAATTTCTAATAGACATTTATAAGTAGGCAGTAAAGTCTATCATAAAATTAACGTTTTACTCGGGAAAATGCGGAATTTTCCTGAAATCTATTGATCGCCAATAAAATCTCTACTATTTAAATTGATGGTTAAAGAACGGACTTCCGAGCAAACTTAAAATAATGTAAGGGAGTTTGTTGGTACTCAATCACCTGATAAGTTTAACCAAAAGCAAATTGGGTTGTAGTGGGTGTTAGATGTTTCATCGGTACTGCTGTCGATTGACACTTAACCGGTGGCGAGCTGGAAACCAGATTACTTCAACGGTCGCTGTCTGAATCGAGACACTTACATTCTACTGACTAGTATGTAGTAAACACTTTGAGTTGAAAAATCTGGAAAACTTTCGCGTTTCAATTTCCTCATGAAGTACATAGGAATTATACTGGTAAAGACAAACAAGCTGAGGTTTTCTACTTTCGTCCAGAAAAATAAGAGATGACTTGCATAGTAATTTACATGAAAAGATGAACAGCGCATTTTCCCCAGTACTAGAATACGAGGCATTTCGTTCGTTCCATCTAGTACGTTCCATTGTGGACTGAATCCGTACTGTTGGCATGGGTCAACTTTGGTTTACAAGGATCCGTCGAAAATGAACTGACAGTAATTTTACCTGGTTTAGTTTGTACTAGCTTGCTTTCATACGAATCGCCTCTCTGTGGAATGAGTTAACTATTACTTTAAAAGCTCATTGGCATTTCGTCAATTTTACAGAAAGTTAGTAGCCAGCTTAGCCCATTCCCTAGGGGTTTCATTCTGTTGTGCTTAACACTCATCATCATCATCATCATCACAGCCATGAGCCTGACCAAAAGGTACTGTGGCTCGGGCCGCCGCTCAACTCAACAGTGAAGTGGAATATCCTAGAAGAAGAAAGTTACTAAGAAGGTTGAGAATTAATAAAAGAAGACTAGCCGGAAGAACTAGAAATGGTATGGATACAGGTAAGCCATTGACTGCGACACATCGCCATCTCGGATAGCGTCTTTAACCAGTGGTTTGGGTGGTCACGAGGACTCCATCTAGGCAGGCGACACCTACCTACTTTGCTCAATGGAGCAGTCAAGGTCTTCATATTTTGTGATCATGTTGTTGGTTGACCACCACGCGGTTTTACCCAATTGTTGGTGGTCTCAGTATATAATGCCCGGTACGGTAAACGCTCAGCTGGCATACGGAGTACATGACCCAACCATCTGAGGCTGTGCAACTTAATTAGTTGACCAATTGATCGCGCATCCCGAGCGTTCTGGAATACGCGCCGGCGAACGGCCACATTGCTCACGCAATCAGTCCACTTAATATGGGCCAATTGGCGGAGACAACGATGGTCAAACACTGCAGAAACATTATTGACAATTAGTGGGAGATATTAAGAAACTCGTTACACTAAATGCTTCTTAGGTCAGTGATGGTTTAACAACTTATGCAGTGAGAAATTCATATTATTACTACTTAAGCAGACAGGAATATGTTAGCTCCAATGATTGTTTATGGCAAGAGGGACATAGCAAAAGCTTAACGTAAACGCAGATTTGTTGAAACCGGTCACACAAAACGGAATAGCCCCGGCTCACGAGAAATCGCACCTAAGTTGTTAGAAGTATAACAGATAGCTTCAAAGACTGAGGACCCCAGCTCATCTAAAAATCAAGCCGTTCACCGGCTGACACCAAGGCTTGAATTTCAACTTTCCCAACTTTGGTTAAGCATATCCGGATAAAAATTTGCCCTCAGATGAGTTCGCATGCTGTGAAAAAATGGACCACAAACAGTTTTACCTAGTAATGGGGCCAGAGGTTTTCAATTCAAACATTAAGTTCTGAAGATAACCCAAATCACTTCCATGATTGGTGGTTGAACATGACGTTGAATGGTTAAGATATTGAAAACATTAGACGTACTCCTATGCAAAACGAGCTCACGTAACTCAACCAGAAAAACTGACGGGTTGCGTCCGCCGCTGAGCACTCACTTAAGACAGGTCATATAAACCACTTGAACAGTTTATGTCGTTAACAGCCCGTTATTCAGAAACCACGCAATAAGCTGCATAGTGTTGTCCATGAGAGTTTTACGCGGTCTAACCACAATTTTTTGACCGTCGATAGATGGATTTGCGTTTAATTTCACTACTGTTTGATATATCGCAGAACAAAGTGAATAGATCATCAATTTGCAAGATCTGCCTCTTTATTTCATCAGTTTATTGCGTCAGTTTCTTGGATAGTGGAGTTGAAGGATGGTAAACTCCTAGCATTTAAGCCTACGATTTCTAAGGAAAAGAAAAAAATAATGCTGAGATATTTCTACTTGAAAGCCTGAGTAAGTAACCTTGAATGAGCGCTCAGCTTCACCCTTCTAGCAAATTGTGAGTAATCTCATACGGGGAAACGATATGATTTGAGGGGCATGATGATTTACACAACTGCAAGCATCTGCATCATTTTTTGACGAAAAAAGCCATCGCTGAAGTGCAAAGACTTACTCCTGTTTCATGCAGTAGACGCTCCAATTTTTTATTCAGCAGGTCTATGGCACTCTGTTTTCTTTCAACCATTACTGTAGCGTGATGAATTTCCGCCTCTAGCTTGTTGATCAAACTGTTCCGTTCATCGATCTCTCGTTCAACTTCTTGGATTTGTTCTTGAATCTTTTGATTCTCCGATCTTTTGACAGCTGTGGCCAGATCATCACGTGCGATTTGGTTTTCTAATTGGGCAATCTTTGCACAAAAGATTACATTTGCTGTTTTACAATCATGAAAAAACCAACATTTGCTCAATCCTAAAAGTTTGTGTAGTCACCGTTGCTGAACAGGCACAGCGGACCACCAACGACAAAATTGTGGGCTAATTCTTGAACAAATCAAATAAAATATAGTTTAGCAGGTAATATTCGCGTGCCATCTAAGGAGAGAAAACTGTCCGCCTATTTTGGTCTTTGTAATAATTCACAAGACCGGTATTTCTCCGATTGATAATGATGCTTGCCTGATCTCTTAGATTAACGAACCACAAAAATCGGGTGCGTAAAATACTATAAACACGTACACACTGCTAACAAACAACCAAGATGCAAGTAAGGCTCCCAATTTCTGACTTCACACATCTTCCTTAACTTGTAAGCAAAGAAAACGATCAACCATGATTATTCATCATCTCCCTAATTATTTTAAGCCAGAGCCCAAACGGATCATGAGGACTTCGGCTAAGAAAACAAACACAATCTACCGTTCCTAGCCCAATGGTAATTGTTTTATGCATATCTGCTTGAACGGTGTTTTGATTTTTGAACACAGGACAGTTTACAGACGCACAGTGTAAACCAGAAACACATCTTTAAGGCCATGGTCGTTAAATTGTCGCAAATTGCAAGCCGACGACAGATAGATTAGTATTAACCATACCTACAACGTCAAATTAAGGCTCAATAACTGCACGCACTCTGACACACTGTTCATAACCTACAGGTTTCTCACATAACGGTACTAGTTTACTGAATTGTTGATAAGTATCGTTCATCAAGTAACAATCGATACGGTTAAGTTTTATTCTATCGAAGCTAAGTTTATACGTCATTCATCTACATGTTTATTCACTGCACCCTGAACGATTTGAGTAAAGTGACTGCAGCTTACCACCCATCAACATACGCTAGTTTAGTGGTGGTCGTTCATCTCTAACCAGAGAGTCTATTGTCACGAATCAGAATCTTTGTGTTGTGAAATAGGGAGCACGATAACAGTCAAAGTTACGCCACAACAAACTTTGTTCGGTCTGATCACGACACTTACGAAAGACATAAATCAATGCTGACATAAAAATTCTCTGTTTTTCCTTCTTACATTTTATTCCATTCACTTTAGTTGCTTCGTCATTTTAAACAAATGCTGTCACATGTAGTAAATGGTTTTCATTTTGTCTCTGGGGTCTAAAATTTTTAAGTGGTAGCCGCATAAACAGTGGTGAACTAAGAGACTGACCTGTGTGATTACCTCCCTGCTTTGGTCTTGAACTTGAAGGTTCAGCTTTTGCACGTATTCCATTGCCTTCTTTGTGGTCAGTCTATCTCGTAGCTCACTTGTAATTTTGTTCTCCAGTTCCGTCTTCTTCAAAGTCTCTTTCTCGATTTGTTTGCGCAGTCCATCCACTGTGGCTTGACAGGAAGCTTGCTCCTAAATTAAATAAATGTTGACACAGATAGAACAGAACATAAAAGACGCGGCGCTGAAGTTCTCCGCAGCATGAAAAAAACTATTTTGGCAACATGTGTTAATCTGGTGCAAGGGAAACTTCTAATCAACAGAACGATCAGCCTGTACATATAACGGTCATACTGTTTTACCTTAGGTGTTATACAAATTACTGATCCAAGATGCTGTTAAGTTATACCAGTGGAGCGTGTATGTAAAGCATACACATCGTACTAAATCACCTAACGTTGACCTATGTTAATGTGCATGTAGACGGGGAAAACAACTGCACACCTATCTTTTACTCTGAAAGAGGACAGATTTTGTGCACGGGGTTTATTCAAGTTCAATATGTCACAAGCAAATCAACACCAGAACTGTCCAAAATGTTCTAAGGATCGGTTAGCAGTTTTTCGGAAGAAACTATAGTGTTGTTCATTAATAAGTTATCAAAAGTTTCCGAGTTAAATGCAACCAAACTTTCTGCACATGGAACACCATCATGTACATTCTTTTTTGTATTGTGTATTGTGAATTCATAAATAGCAACCCGCTTGTTTTCAAGGGCAACTTTTTAAAACCGTAATAACTCATTTTCGGTCCCTTTGGAACCAAGTCATTGTGTCATGCTACAATCACTGAAGTTCGGTCCTAACTGACTGTCGGTCCATGTAACATAACCTCTGTTATTTGCAATATTTCCTTCAATCGGATTTCAGAACTTGATCAGTTGCTGGCCTGATACCTACAATTTAAACTTACAAACTATAAATAAGCACTACATTCATTCCGCGTTAGTTTGCATTGAGTTCTTCATGAAGGCCAGTGTAGTAGTTTGATTTTCTCGTCTTCGATTGTTATTGTTTGTCTTCCAACTTTACAACTTATAGTATGGTGAAATCATCTGCAATTACTCAACTGTGCACATATTCATATCATTCCATTGATAATCCTATCACCTTTTCGTATTATGTGCATTGGCTGAACAATTGAACGTAATCAACTGTCAATAACTTACCGCTTGTGCTCGACCCAGATTTCTCTCAGTCTCCTGTAACATACGTGAATAAGTACTATATGTTTGTTTATCCGCTTCGTGTTTTGTTTGTGAGTGTAGAATTTGCTTTTTTAGCGTGTTCAGATCAGCCTCGTTCTTGTTGACGAGCATCGTTAATTGTTCATGTGTCTCCTGTTCTTTGATGATCGATCGACGGTAGGCCACCTGTTCGTTTTCTAACACCAGTAGACGCTCTTTCAATTCACTGTGAATAGTTGTTAGGAAATAACATTAGACTGTGCCAAGTTAATCCTAGAAATTTGAGTGAAAGATATCTGATATGAGAAGAATTAGGGTTATAAAAGAGAAAAAATGGTTACTATGCTCAAATTCTACTTTGCACAAGTGAATTGAAAACTGTAGGTAAAACAAAATACTACTGAACAGAAGACTGATAAAACCTTGAAAACTGCATATATTAGATTGTAGACTCCTCATTCGTCAAACATTAAGCTCCCTTTTAAATTACGTCAAAATAAAAAAAACTATTTTACTCCAAAAACTGTAACCAGATATGCATTATCTTCAACTCGAGACAACTACACTACCACGATTTCGCAGTCCCCTGTTAATTAAACATATGTAAATATGTATACACGCAAGTGAGTAAATTACATCGACTGAGAATGTGAATTTGACATACTTTTCCCATGGTGGACAATACACCGCCTTATCTAGAAAGTGGCTGACTTCAGTTTACAGAAAACTATTTTTGCTACCCAAAGGTAATTGAACCTGGGTATTAACAGCATTTCAAAATAGATCTATGTCTGACAAATCCTGAGCCGATTAGTAGCTGCTCTGAATCGCCTTAGTCCGCACCCATTCACGCCATATGTATGTACATTAAATTGCGACACTCGATACAATGAGGATGTTTGATAGTATAGATGGACGTGTTAGAAGAACAAATATTAGAATGTGTATTAATAAGTCTATAATTTACTTTTAATCAGTTGACAAATCTTCTATGGCGAATTGGATATTACCTGTTCACAATGATGACTGCATTACTGCTGACGCCAGCTTACACGGCCATGAACCTGATAACGATGATGTCTTGTGGTACCAGCGGCTTTAGCCTGACCTTTTCAGTGATTCGCAGTCTTCGAAACAAAACATTATCTTCAGGTCTTTATTCCTATATTTGCAGTACTACGCGGAATTCAAAATAGTTTATTGCGTTCTGGAAAGTTCGAACTATGAAACGGCTTGAGGAAAAGAGATTAAAATCACGTTAAAAAGATTTTGTGAGTAGTTTTGGTGGACCCCTCAGTTGAAAGCTATGGTCTAGTTGTTCTTGTCAAATCGTGTTATGTTTAATCGGGGATATGCTGTTACAGTCATGCATATGAACGTATGGTTTAGGGTATTACAATTTTTAAAACACGAATTGTAGGGTTACCCTGTTTAACAAGACAATCTGATTGGCTTAGCTCAAGTTGGTCTGATAGAACACATTAATACATCTTTCCTGTATATTCGTATAAAAACGACAACCTTTTATGTGTGGTCATCACTCCCTGACGTTACATTTCATAATAGATTTGCAGAATGAGTCCGTTCACTTCAAAAGCCATAGTTCTATTGCCGAATGGCAAACTACTTTGACTGGAAACGATAGCTTAAATTATTCACTTAAATATTTCTTAATTTATCTGAGTGTAATAAGCATGACTTGTCAGTTTGCATACAAACTTACTTGGCTGCCTACTCGCCTACACACGCTATTATAAGATTGAAAGAACTATATGTTAATGGGCTATGGTTTTTAATTCATCTTCCTGCCTTAACCGCATCCACTTGCTCAAGTAGATTGGTAATCTCAACTAATGTTCTGAAAAATTTTTCTTAATCGTTTTCAGCAGGGTCACGCCCAACCAATGGTTAAACCTACTTGTATGCTTTCATCAGAGCCGCATAAGCTTCATTCCTGCGTTGCAATCCAAGTAGACTAGTATTCCATTGAGCCAATAGATTTTTCCTATCCACACTGATGGAGACAATTTGTGCTTCAGCCTCGTGTAAGAGATTTTGGCTTATCTCCATTTCCGCTTCTTGAGCGGTGATTTGGGCCTCGTACAAAGCAATGTCTTCCTTTAGTTGATCCACCTTGGTTTGAATGCGATCGACCAACAAGTCTTGGCGTAGTTTCTCGTTTTCATGCTGTTAATGAATTTACACAAAATCGATTTGAAGAAAAGAGGCAAGTCAGTCTTTCCACAAATATACCTAAGTTAAATGAATGAAATTTGTGTTTGTATGTTTGAAGGAGTCATTCTTCACTAACAAGTTGGTTGTGGACAGAGTGCGTTTAGCGATAAACACAGGTTTAGTGGAATGACTTGCAGCTAACGCAGGGTGTACCAATAAACAACATGGGAAAGTAAAACGTACCTGTGTGTTCCGAATTTGACATATAATATTCATCAATGATCAAAAACCGTACTAACTGGTGTTGTGGACAGAGTCGTCGTTCGTCACCTTAGTAAGCGGACTCAAAACTTCAGGTTGAACTTCACTCATATGTGTTCGCAGCCTTTACCTTCAGAGAGACTTTCCGGCCAGCATCTTGCAAAAGCAAACGCTAGACTCGGGTTTCGTTCTCGTTAGGATTCATCAGTAATGCATAATCTTTTCACGGCGGTGATTAGAACCCCGGTCATGGCTTCACGAGGTAACCATGTTGACCACTGCTTCATAGATCTCAGACTAGGCAAGACCAGATTATCATATATGAAAACTCACATACTTTCGTTTTAGAATAATGATCAGGTCGATCGATCGCCTCGATAGAAGAACGTTACTGCGTGATCACTGCTCACGAACGACAGTGGTTACCTGTTCAGATGTGATAATTTGTTCATGTTTGGTGTGGGGTCAATAACGTCGTGGTCAACATGGTTGTCTCATAAAAGTGTGGCCGAAGTCCTAATCACCGTCGATGTAAGGGCGCGCACTGTTGACTTGCTTAAACACAAAGGAGCCCGGGTCTAATGTTTCAGGTGGT
>LUCH01000312.1:30268-44569 GCA_013368495.1 Paragonimus heterotremus | reverse complement strand
CAGAGTCGACAGTTTGTGCAACCTCCGAAGAAGAGGCCCCAGTTGAGGACAAACTACCTGAACGAACAGTGAAGTAATGTTCCGTACTGTTTCTTATCTCTTTACTCCTTTTGTAGTAGTTACGTGTTCTTGATTAATGATTTCTGGCTAACCCTTGTTCTCCCTCTTATCGGGCAAACTACAATAGAGAAATACTAAGGATCGACACCGTTGTTTAGCTTTTATACAAAAATGAGAACAGCAAGCTGCATTTCAAGGGAGAAACAAAGAAAGAGACCCGTCTTATTTCCCAAAATCGCTAGGTCTGATCTCAGTCAATCACTTTTAAGCTACTACACATTACAAGCGAACAAGTAAAGTTCAAATGACAGCGAGACAATATTGTCAAGAAAGTTTCCGCAGAACCACTGACTGATTCTGTTGATAGAATATTTAAAGTCCAACCAAAGATTACCGTAATAGTGGTCATTATAATAACAACCTGTAATTCTTGCCAAGCATAGGCCAAAAACATAACCGAAAATGTTGAGTCACTTCTGTGTAAATTTACTTCTCAAATGAACTGGTTTTTAATCAGGCGTCCATATATAACCAACACACAGTCTTAGTTACCGTTGTAAACATCAAATGTTGAGCCGCAGGGGAAAAAGGCGCATTCCACAATACGCGTTTGGCAGAACTTCAATGCGATGCGGAAACGAGACGACCAGATTGTAATGACGATTGATGTGATTGATGAACTGTCGCACCTGAAAATTATCTAACTGTCTACAATTTTACATCCGTGACACATCAGATGGCCAATACTCCCTCACTAACACCAAGGACAAAGTGGGTGCAACACTACGTTTCTCAAGGGAAAATACATGCCCCCAATTCCTTTACTTCCCATTGGAATTCCAGGAAAAACCGACAATAACGCACGACCAGTGTCACCCATCTGAAACCAGCCTTCAGACTGTGGTATTAGATGGAGTATTTTCATTTCCTTTAATCATTTTTGTCATGTCGCATTATAAATATACAATCAGCCTGACTTCAGTCACTTAGAACCGCATTAAGGTAAATGCGTATTTCAACAGCCACTTGCCTGATCAGATGGTAATACGACGTGGGTTGCATTTCTGTTTAACAGTAGTGAAAAATAGCTGAGTATAAAATTGCCATCATGGGGCAAAAGGAAACGAAATAAAACAAGATAACATCGTAATAATCACATTTCGGGCAGCTTACTAGTCACGGAAAATTGACATATCCAACAGCGGTTCTATTCAGTGTTTTGTGCTATCGCCGTCTTCAGTCCGATAGGTGACAATACCACGGGTTCCACTCAAGCAGTCAAGACAATGACCGGATTTCTGTAATATTCCTGTGCACTTCGACATTATCTACTGCTTGAAAGTCTATCCTACCACTCGCCTCTTCTAAACTACGGCACAACTTGCTTACATGTCTGGAGGAAATCCAATAACTGGTGACAACAAATATTTTCCCTTCGGGATGATGTTAACCATTAAGGTTCACCATATGTTTCATGCAGCAGTTAGTCGCTTCTTCAAGAACATATGTTCTTTTTGGTTACATGTAGTGGAGGGGACAACAACGAGAGATTGAAGGGTTTG
Source organism: Paragonimus heterotremus (assembly GCA_013368495.1). Taxonomy (NCBI): domain Eukaryota; kingdom Metazoa; phylum Platyhelminthes; class Trematoda; order Plagiorchiida; family Troglotrematidae; genus Paragonimus; species Paragonimus heterotremus. The sequence goes on along the minus strand of LUCH01000312.1, from coordinate 42,947 downwards.
TGATTATTTTCGAACACTAAACAATACCAGGCTTCTTGACTGTTTCTACTTCCCTCATCTTCGAGACTTCTTTGAGTTTGCCCTCCAAACCTAATAGGCATCTAGAAGTTAATGTTATTCGGGTTTGTGTGAATACGAACCTAATTAGTTTTGCGTGTGATATTCTGCTTATTAAAATATAACTGTTTCGTAATGACTAGTGTTTAACTGTCATATGGGACCACTGTTGCTGAATACATGCTCAGTATTATATGGGCATGCTGATAGTACTACACGACCTTAGCCTACCACTTTTGCTACTCAAATGTACCATATATTTGCCAAATTAAGTAAACTGTTACACAGGGCAGATCTTGCTGTGCGGCTGTTAAGAGTTCACTAGCGCTGTAGCAATCGAAAACGGTGTTTTATACATACTGAAATGATTCTGCCTTCGTCCATGATCTACGTGAACAGGGTACAGTAAGTAACGTAGGTTTTTTAAGGATTACCACTTTTTGCGCGGTTCATTGTGGCGAAGGTAGGAAAACAGCACTTTCAGTAGCTAATCACTCAGGTCGATTGCTAGTGGGATAGGTGATTCAGGTTGCATCTAACAGCGAGAGAGATTATCACGTTCAGCCAGTTATATACCACCTAGATTAACAAGGGTAACCTTAGACTACTCAAGTCCTGACTATTTTGTAGGAGTGTCTGTAAAGTCAAGGTGAAAACATTCCACTTAACCAGCACTTCAAACCGCAGGTCAACTCAGAGTAACCAAGCACCTTCAGTGCTTAACCAAACATAACCAAGTCGATAACTCTGGGCTAACACATGTCGTTAACTGAAGCACGAAACAATAAGCAGTGACCTATTTGTGTCTTTGATTATCATATTGTCTCCAGACTGCCAACTCGTCCAAGTTTTGACGGGATAGGTACTGTGCGAAACACTACTGTGGAGCTTCAGTGATGCAGTTCAAAATTCTACTATGTCTATTTATTGAAACAACAGCTGGGGGTGTAGATATAGTGATATCTTTTTACGATTTCAACGTCTACCTGTAGTGAATGATAGCAATATCAACAATCCCTGTATCCTGTTTGCAGCTAAGATCACAGGTAACTCGCGCCGTTACTGGTCATTTATGATCGGTTGTCTAATATTGTCATCAGAGATGAATATATATCAGTGGATCACATCAAGTTTTAACTGCTATACAGTCAAGAGGCATACCACAGCTATGAATAGAAAAAGGAAGCGACCTAAGTTTTGTGCACAACAACTGAGAATAAATGATAAGTCAGCGACGCAAACGTAAGGGTAACTATCGTGTTGGAGGTTTATAACAAGTACATCAATTGCTTCAAAGTATTATTTATTTTACCGTTTACTCAACATTACATCCTTAAATTTGCGTTAATCAGTCTGTCTATCAAGTTTTTATTTACTGTCAAGGATCAAATATTCACTTCTCCAGTTCGACCATCTTAGCAAGGTGAGTCATTAGTTGAATGACAGTATATGGAAATTTCGAAACTAGGACAATTCGTATTTTCTTGATAACACATGTTCGAAATGGAACCCAAAGAAGCAACTTCATACTCACTTTTGAGAGATCAATTGTAGCCTTCTCTGCTGCTCGTTTCATCACTTTGATATCACCGAGCACTTCCTCACGCGCATTGTTCAAATAGTACAAACGAAGGCATAGTGCATCAACTTCATCTCGCATCTCATGCATGGTCTTTGTATCATCAGTCAAACTTTTCACAACTTGTCGATAGTTCTCACGTAGTTCTTTCAGTTGCGTCTGGGCCGCCTCGGCCTTCTCCAACGATTCCGTGTATTCGGCATGCTTCTTTTCCAGTTGCACTTGAAACCTGCAAAATAATTTTCACATGAAAATCTGACTACTTGCTTAGAACTCAATATGTGAATTAGAAAGTTTTACGCCGTTTCATAATCACCTTAGCAAATGTTAACGACAACTAATATCTCAGAAACGCACTTTTAAGCGAGCCACCATCAGCACTCGGTTAAGAAGATTTAGATATTCAGTGCTTTATTTTTGTTGCAAATAATATTTCCTCAGAATATCCTAAATCATAAGGTAATCAGCAGCAATTCGTTACTTAATAGTAGAAACGGATAAAATGAATAAAGAAAATTTGTTTTCCTCTACGGGTAATCATTCTAACTGTACACCGTGATTTGTACTGCATCCAATAATCTAACCTAAAGGAAGAATCAATCGAACATAGGGAAAAAAACAAGTTGGTGTTTGAAATTTATGTTTGAAAATATAGGCTATACGCCTTGAGAAGCTTAAAATAAATTTGCGTAACGTCAGGATTATATAAACTAACCGCAAATTTCCAAACTCACAATTTCAGTTTACTCTCAGTTAGAAGGATATAGTAAATTATATCAGTCGATCGGGCATGAGAACAGAAATTTATCTTCGGAAGACAATATTCTTGCCGAATGGGTTGTAATCATGTAGACAAGCTATGCAGAGTCATCCAGGCATTCAATGGTTGCCATTTAATGTTGTGGAAAACAAGACCGAGTGTATTAGTTGGTCTTCTGATAGACACTTAGATTTGTATTAGATGTCTCTCTAGAACAGTAGGTACTAACCGGTTATTACATGTGAATAACCTTCAACGATATGGATAAAGTACAATTTATTTAGTGTGTGATGAAAGCAATCATCCTGCTGTTTCTTCTTCTAACATGATTTGTGTAGATTTCTGAATAATTACTACAATGTTTGATTAAACATTGTTTGATCCAGCACATCTTCCGCATTAAACTTATCAATCAGCTATTACTAACTGAATGTTGAATACAATATACAGTGGATGAATGTGGAGAATTTGCTGATCAAAACTGGTTGTCAATTATAACAAATTTGCTACCATAAATTTCTCAATATCTGTTAAAGATGAAAGATGATAACCCGATACGACTTAGTTACTAATTGAACATCACAAAAACATTTGTGGGATTTTACTGGGTGGTTGCATTTCTGGACTGTAATTAATTTTCTTGGGAACGTTGACCAGCAGCGTGAGTATCGGAAATGTTTCCGATGACACGTGTAAACAGTGCAAAGACTTGGACAGAAATATATAGGACAAAAAATCGCACTGTTTCCTCGCATCCTAATGTCATACGGTAGATCCCTAGTACCATGTGATGTGGTAAATTTATAATGCCAAAGAATTCGATTATACAGTTACTGGTTTTGAAAGGGGCCACTCATGAAAGCTCTAGAATTTGGATGGGCCGGAACTAACACCAGGGGCTTCATCCCTCTGAGCGACATATACAGCATCGAAGACCAAAAAATCACGAGGTAGTTCTACGCGAAAAACGTTTTGCGGTGTTGAAGAGTTAAACCATCATTTTGGAAGTCTACTAAACGTTCCTTCGTCTGTTGCCTATTAAGCGCTCCCTTCAGCTAACACTTACGTCCCTATTAACCGTACAAGTCAGCATGAAGAAATGGCACATTTTTAAGTCAGTAAGGCAGTAAGGTCAGCTAAAGTGTCACCATTCATGCTCAAACAGTGTACTGAAACGTCTTATGTAGCAGAATGGCTACACGGATTTGTATCCGTTTAATTAATGTCAGTCTGGATTCGTCTCTGTAAAACCGTCATAACATGTCAACCCAGTGTGGTGGCGGCTGTCTTCTCGATTAAAGCAACGTGTTCACTTGCTTCACTAACATGACAGTGTTCTCAGAGAGTTTATCAATTAATCACCCTCCACAAGTTTGTTAGGTGACTGGTTTTCTGAACAGTCCCAGTTTACATGCCTAACTGGTCCAACATATTTCCCGGTGGCCACAAATTTGAGAGTTCCCCACAATAAACTTCCTTGCCTGTCTCTGAATATGAAGGCTACAATCAAGTGTGGATGATGCTGATTTCTGAAACTAATATTGTATTTATTTTATTCCTGCCTTTTCACACATGTCAGGTTCTGATCCTGCTCTTCATTCTGATCTTTCTAAATGCTATCCACATCCTCAGCTGGGCTTTGGTTAACTTTTTCGTATGCCCGTACCAGTGCACATTGTTCTCCCGTTATTCTTTATCAAGCAGGATATCTTATTAATCTGGACAATTTTGAAAAAGAATTGACCGTAAAGTTGAAATGATAACTTTATTGGTTATTTTGTCAGCTGAAGATGTGATCATGTAGATTCTGAAGACTTACCTCCCTAGGTATATAAATCAAATTTATGTCTTTATTGTCTTGACTTTCATGTGATCTGCAAGGCCATGTCAGTAGTTCAAAATCCCACGCTTGAATTTAGTTACCAAGTAATTTTACTGTCACAACGACCCCGCTAAATGATCCACACAATAGATTGCTAACGTATTAGTGACGTAAGTTTATTGCCGACCATTAGCGTCGATGAATTTCACCAATGAACGGCCAACAAATTATCCAGAGGCATTTTGTCCCCTAGATCGTTTGATGGATTTCACATGACACAGTGCAGTTGGTTAATGACCCAATCCACTTATGAAACTTTTCAAGAGCAACTTGGTTTTTGATTCAGATGATTGAGAACATTCCACTTAGGAGAAAGCGGTCAGATCTGGTTAAAGCACATGGCAGGGTGATCGCTATACTAACCGCCCAGTCAGTTAAGTTTCCAACAGTTTAGATCTGGGGAACTTAATTTCATAAACCAGGAACCACCATAGACAGCAATACATCAGTGGTTCACACTAATGCTTAACTGCCACACAACCACGAGGAAGAAACAAACCTTGTTTGGGGAGAGAGAAGAAAAAAGGGAGAGTAGAGGGGACCTAGTCACTAAAAATAGCTACGTCTACATTCAAACATACAACATCAAGGCGCATACACGTTGCGAACAAACAACCGAGCTATAAGTGAAAGTAAAGCGTCATCAGCAAGACAGCTTCCTCACGGCTTTCACTTCCACGTATCATTAAGTGCACTCACTTTACAGACAACTCGGACAAACAACGACAACATTCACGCTACTGAGCTCGCTTAACCGCCATCTCACCTAACGTCTCAAGCCACTGACTCTGCGAGTCGCGGGGTCTCCAGCCCAGAATACGAACCCGATCTACAGTAGCCAGTCCCTTCATGAATGATTTCATTTGTCTACACCAGGTCATCATCTGACCACCTCGCACTCTACGCCAATCAGCCGCAGCGTCGGCAAACAGTGCTCAGTGTGGTAAACGATTAGCTGGCATCCTTAGTACATGGCCTAACCATCTAAGTCTGTGAAAATGTAGTGACTGAACAAAAGAACTCGTTTGACAATCAGTGCCAACCACCCGGTTCCTAACCTCATTGTTGCCTATTCCCTGGTACCACCCGATACGAGCAACTAACGCAGACATCGGTGGTCAAACACTTGAAGACGGTTCACGTCGTCTACCCTGAGCAGCCATGTTTCGCTGTCGTAAAGTAATACAGCCCTTACTGCTGTCTGATATGCGTGACCCTTAAGCTTCAGAGAGATACCTTTCTGTCGCCATAAGTGCCTCAGATTAGTAAACACTGCCCTAGCCTTAGAAATACGCGTCTTTATTTCATTCCCTACACTTCCACCGCCGCCGATGATGCAGCTTCCCAGGTATACAAACCGGTCAACAGCCTCCATGACAGATGATCACACACATACCCTAACTTTTGTCACCTTACCGACCCACAAGTTTTGAGTGCATCCAGATTCATACAGTGACCCATTATTCAGCCGTATAGGTTTTAAATGAACTTGTGGACTTATGTACTTGGAAAAAATTCATCTTAAACAAGTAGATTGGTTAACGGGATTGAAACTTGACTTCACACCTCGTTAAGTAGACTGAATATCACCCAATTCCGACTAATAGTTTGCCAAGGCTGCGTCTGCAAAGGCTCGATCCCGGTGTCACAGACTGTGCTGAAAACTCACTAGTCGACAGGATAAGATAATCAGCTTGCAGTGTAATATCGCCTAACTCTCACTCGCCATCCAGTTTCAGACAGTACAGTTTGGTCTGTTTGCATTTAGATATATGGTTTTCATTCAGGGGTTCTACTTTTTACTTATCCTAGGATTTTCGTTATTATGGTTGAGTGTTAATTTTGCACTAATGTCAACATCTGATGTAGTGTTGTAACTGGCGATGAGGAAGGAATGCGATCTGGAGAGTGTGTCACAGTAATAATGGATTATGTGCAAATTTTCATTTGATCTTGCCATAGACAATTGACACGTAAACATCTTTTTATTACTGCCGAAAGTATCAATCGATTGTTGTCCTTGAAGGTTAACTTTAGAGCTCTTGGATAACAGATACAAAAAAATAATCCGTTATTGTTAAACGATGACTTACGTGATGGAATTATTAAAAGCTAAACTGACAGAACAGCTTGGAATTATGTGTTGCCACAATGTCCCAAAGACTTGTAGTTATGGATTGCAGAAATGAGGCGGGTAGAAATGTGGATATCGTAATACAAAATCCTGTTCATTTGTGTGTTAACTAAATTATGACAGTGTGAAGTTATAAACTTGAATTAATGCCCAACGTGTCTCTCAGTTATTTCAATGAGGTCAGACAAAGCACAGTAACTAAGGCTTTATAAACACACTTGGTTACTGATTGAGGCAAACGGACGAGGAGATACGGGAAAACGAAAAGTAATTGCACACGATTTTGGCAGATGACCACAAGGACTGGAGCACAAATTCCGGAGAAAAATGGATGCGCATTATTGATTGAGTCTCACAAGAGCAAGACTCCGTTCCAATTATTGCTGTCAGTGAATTTCAAATTACAGCAATCAAAATGACTGAACGTCAGTTAGCACTGTTTAAAACCGAAGTAAATCATAAAAATCAATAACAACTTAAGACTAAGGCATATCCTACTATGTGGCAAATATACTAACGTATTCGCTGAGATGTAACATCATTTCAGAACACTGATAATTATGAGTACCTTTACCCATTGTGGACTGAAGGTATTTAACTCTTACCTGTTAAAGACAGTTTTATGTAGTATGTTGTTACCCTCACGTCCAATTTGGGGTTTACAACAAATGGTTTTGATTATAAACGGAGTATTGGGGAGACAAACAACGATCGATCATATGTGTTGTGGGCGCTCATTAAAATACACAGCAACCGGCTGTTAATACATTACTTCATAAATTCTCTTAATTCCACCAACACAAAATTTGCGATTCACTATTCGAAACTGACATGTACACAGCATTATGTTCTATTTAAAAGTGTCGATGTTCCGCATTTTAACATAATATTCGACTGACTGTCGTTGTGGCTTGAAAATGAACACAAACAGGTTATTCTCTAGCACATATCCATTGATTTGACCGGTATTCACGCGGCCCAACACGTTCAGTTTTCAAACATCATAATGAATAACAATTGTGATGATTAGGAATTTCAATTTAAAGCTTCAGGTCGACTAATCTACAAATAAGTTCACTTTTTATCACCAGTTTAAAGTATACAGTGCAAAACCAACAGCAGACCAAGCCATTGCCAATATGAAATCCAACTGCAAACATATGCATGTGCCCTATTCGGGGCTTCCGCTCTGCCTTGTCACAGAAATATCTATTCAGTTTATTTACATTCTGTATAGGCAACGTTCTGATTTTTTTTCTAAAACTTTGTTTCCTATAGTTTGTAGTGACATGCACATTCATCACGTTTAACTCGTATGACTTACACAGTAGTTTAATAAATGTCATTGCAATCTTTGCTTGGAACATGAAGCGCGTTTGGATTACGTGTTGGTCGATTGGCTGCCCCTGTCATGATTTTGATTCTTTTGCACCATGGTGCGCATACTCCTCATTAGTTTGTTCGTCATTGGCTAAACCTTCATCATTCTTGCTTACTTCATATCAACGTCGTTTTCAGGACACATTGAAACTTCATTAATTAGCGTCTAAATTTGGACACACTTTTGTTGTACAACCAAGTGCAAACATTTGTGAGCAATGAAACGACACTGTATTTTCCATAAATACACGCGTTATAGTTCTAACGTCCTTGTCGTTAAGTCTTAAAATGGTGGGGGAAATGATAAGAACAAGAAGAAGCGGAGTACATAGAAATGGTGTGAATACATATAAACCGTTGGTTGAGGCAATGAACAACAATACCAGTACTTTATGGTCAGGTGCATGACTGTAATGAATGAATGAATGAATGAATGAAATTTATGATTGAACTGTTTTGCATTGCTGTTCTACACTTTTTCAACTCTTTTTCGTCCTTCTAGCAAAATGACCAACATGGTTTTGTTTACTTTATTCCGAAAAGGACTTTTCAGAATTAAAACGTGTTTGCCACTAATTCAATATATTGGATTTTATAAATAACTAGAAGTCATGCATAAGATCATTCTTAATTCAACTTGTTCTGCCCTACCTAATAAACCTTAAGGTATTTTTCTAAACATTTATGCAACCAAACAGTAGTTGTTTATTTAAGCCCTTTCTCACAACGGATAAAGCTTCTTAGTATAGTTCAATGCTAGGTAACGACCAGATACACTAGTGATGGACAGTGTTACTTTTACAAGCGCTCAATCCAAATGTAACTTATTATGTTTTGCTCTTTATCAGTCCTTTCTTGACTCAGAAATCATCAGGAGTGATGATGCTGTCTCAACCGTGAGGCCGTTGGTTTCAGTTTAATCAGTTACATCTGATCCACCAGACTATCCGCATATTACTAACCCATGATAATTTGTTTGACTTTGTCGTAAAACTTGGAATGACTATACGCACGCTTTTACTGCGCACAACCAGTCGTTTGGACGACGAATTGAACAATTAACCACCGTAGACGTGGTCGTTTTTCTGTTAACCTTTTTATGTATATCTGCCAGTTGCGCTGACTGCTGTTCATGTCTGCATACTCGGACTTTGATGCCTTTCGTTATTGTACGTATGTTGATGCCACACTGGTCTGTTATCTTTGATTTTAGTTGATTTACGAAATATTATGGTATTTCGTCCTGACAAATTTACTCGTGGAACGTGAAAAAAATGATCACCAATCTTATCTCATTAATGTTAGTAGCCGAATTTTACAAAAATGTTCATTCCAAGTTCTTCTTAAAACAAGAGAACGGGACCTGGTTACTAAAAATACCCACGCCTATATTCAGGCACTTGATATCATAATGCTTACACCTTGCAGACAAACAACCAAACTATAGATGATAATTAGACGTCAGCACGAAGACAGCTTCCTTACTGTCACGCGTTAGTAAGTGCAGTTACATTCAGGCCACTGAGCTTACTTAGCTGCCGCCTAACCGAAATTCTCCTTTTATCTCACTTGCGGGTCAAGAGGGTCTCAGTTCTGCTTAGTCTCTCGAGCGAACATAAAGATTGAAGGTATAGTGATTTATATAACTGGGGCTTTAGAAGGCAGAATAAGCGGCAAGGATCAGTAATATAAACGCAGAAACAAATAGTAATGACACAAATCCAAGACAGGACGAGGAAAGAAGAGAAGCTGTATTAAGAATTGGAAACGGTATATAACTGAAGAGCAGGAATATCAATCAATTGGTTAAACATGCTAACGGGAAACACTAGCATTGGTTCCGTCAACAGTAATTCTTAATAGGTTAGAGCAGATTTAGACCGTCATAGCTCATCATTTATCAGATCACACGATGAATAATAAGTAGATGTTTGTAGCAAATTAGAATGTCACAAAGTATATTTGCAGGGAGTCATTTTACGCTACAATTTATGCGCATACACCGTTCAACTTTATGAAGGTTTTCTACTGCCGACTTTTTCAAATAATAAATGAGTTAAAGCTTTGTGTACTGCTTCTGAACAAAACGGTCTTTCTTCTTCAAGCACAAGAGAGGTTCTGACTTTTTCAACCATAATGAACTTTTAACTACCCACCCGTCGGAGATCTCGAATAACTACTTCACAGTCATCGAGGCTGCTACTTCGTAGGAACGATCCTAAACTTTGAAGGAACATTCGCTAGATTGTTTCATGAATAAGCAAATGCTGTCTTGATCCGCTCCCCTACATTCAGCCATTCTGCTTCGTGACAGTTCCGGATTGCAAGTCTGAACCAACAGATAATTCCAGTGTGAAAAACAACAGGAATACTTCTGGATCTGCTTCCGTATCTCACAACCACCATGCTTTTTGTACAAATCTTGCAAGTATAGTAATCCAAAAAACCTATGATTTCCAGAGTGACCTTCACTCTCCAAACTGTTGAGAATGTTAAAAAAGGAAAATGCATTACCAAACGACCACCGGGCAGTTAAAGAAATCAAACAGGTTTTAACGACAAACCTTGTGAAGACTATCCTACATTCAATCCTTAATTGTGCTGGAGCATATCCGAAAGCTTTCATTCTGTTCAAGCAGATGTTTATCGGTGGCTTTCTAAAAATTTCCTAGGCACAACGATACCACAAGGTGTTCACAACACTCCCACATAAGCTGACTTTTCCTGCATCCAGGCAAACTCATGTCAGAATCATCCCTTCCTTCTTTCGTCGACTTTCGTTTTTTCCACAACTCCAGATTAAGGTAGTCCTAAACCGTACTAACACAAGCCCTTATAGTTTGGGGAATGATCTTTACAGACTAGGTGCCTAAACTATGACAGACATTTACACGTGTTTGTTCTTACCAGAACGTGAGGAATATCTTAAGTCGACGATAGTGGACGCTTACTTTCTGATTATTTCATTTTAATGAAGACTCCTGTAGGTGCAGCATGTATTAGGTGGCTTTCTCTCGTCGTCGTATGCTGATCAGTGGTGCCGTCCAGAAATCAGCGGAAATTGTCTCGGCGCATGATAAAGTGACAAGAATAATTCAAGCAGCTAAAAGTTTTCTTCTCACGCCTGCACAGCGTCAACGTAACGTTCCTCTTTAGTTTAATCGCTGTTATGTGCCAATAATGTTGTCTCTAAAAAATAAGGTGACGTCAAGGTATTTGAAGACCATTAAACATTTGTCTACCATACAGCGACTTTCTTTGCGTCCGGCCAACCGCTACGGATATTATCATTATTATTACATTTTCTGCGTTTCATTCAGAAGACGATGCAGGCAGTAGAGTCTGAATTTAATTCATCTTCTGTGAATAAGAAACTCGCATTTATCAGTCTTCCTTTCAAGTGTGGTCCAATGGCCGAAGTTACCTCAAAAAAACTCAGAAAAATCGGTCGAAACAATCTACCCCACCGTCCATTTGTGCGTGAGTTTCTGTTTGACATCCGTTATCACGTCACAACTCAAAGAGAATCTTTCATATTCTACAACCGGCTGTTGTGTGTACTCATTTGTTTGTTCGCGTCGAGCATCACACACTGATAGCACAACAAGACGATTGTCTGATAAGGTACGTGAACATCATCGTGCGCGGTTAAACAGTGATGTTACTAAAACGGTTTCAAACACGACTGCTGCTCATTTGACCGACTCTAATCATTCCGTCAGTGAGAAGGGAAATTTCCGGGTTGTCTACCTAATGCCAAGGAATCGATCAAAAATGATGAGGTTCCGAATGTTGACCGTTGCCGAGGCCACTAGTATTCAAGTGTACAACCCTGACCGCTGCGCTGAGAAGTTCGTGCAGACACTTACTCTCTCCTGGCCCACAATTTGGAATAAGGATGTTGTGGCTGACACCGTCCGCAACTTTCATTTGCCGTTTTTATGACGCCATGGTGCTTTGATCAGCCTGATAATCGAACACAGAAAACAAGCCATGTTTTCTAGTTTGTCATTCTCTTGACTTCAGTGGGTACTTTCGAACGAACTTCTTGGTTGGTTCTACGCAAAGTTTACGGGGTAAGTCGAACACGTGTACTTTAGTGAACCGGGGTCATATTCACCTAAGCTGCACACACGCACAACCATTCCGTGATCCCCTTAGGCTGATCTTCTTCACAGGTGTCATTCTTTCATCAACAATGCCGTTCGTACGTTGCTGCCATCGTTGGGGTTGTGGACGATTCTCACGGTTCTAAACTGGATGATTACCGTCAGCTTGCCAGCTACCGATGCTTTAGCCTAACTAACACTCATCAAAATGTATTAGAACGTTTACTTAAGCTTATAATAGTAAAATGTCTTCATACTAATGATCCTGTCCATTTAGTTCACCACAGCATCCCACTAAATTGGTCAAGTTTTGCCAAATTGCGCTCACTTATGAACAACCTAATGAAGTCCATGGGCCACGCCCATATTTTGGACGCTACTTACGTCCGTAAAAATGTTTTCTCAAGCCATCCGCGGCACATTTTCACAGAAAACAGCAGACACAACTTTTGCAGTGCTACTCGTTGAAATTTTAAGGTTTAGGCAACAGCTTATCTCCCATCTTCTGCGCCAGTCCTAGTGAGTGTGCCTCGGCTTTCAATCTTTTGGTCTTCAGTAGGCATAGTGTATATCAATGACCTCCCTGAAGTAATCTCAAATAACTCCCTGCTGTTTGTAGATTACTACTGAACATTAATATTCTCATGATTCTGTCACTTATCCAGCTGACCTTTGTGTTGTATGGCCATAGTAGCAGTCGCAGTCAGTGGTGTACCCTCATCATCATCATCATCATCATCATCATCATCATCATCATCATCATCATCATCATCATCAT
>LUCH01000312.1:13762-29533 GCA_013368495.1 Paragonimus heterotremus | reverse complement strand
CGAGATGGTGCTACCCAAGTATGTGAAACTGTTCACAGTCTCGAGCATCAGTGCTGATATCAGCGATAGCCACAGCCAAAGTACCTGTTGGTAAGATTCAAAGCCACTGTGAACCAATGAACTAAAAAAATGTGCCTACTGATGTTTGTACTTTAGGACCAATCACAAAGTATGCAGCTCCGAATGGTGTGGCTGCTGTCAAGGTGCACATTAATAATAACTTATAAATCCGGCCATCGTTCAACCTGACATTCTCTTACTTTTACGGAAGTACATCTATGATGTATTATGATATATTGAGCGTCATGAAATAAACATTACTCCATATAGACCGGTAGCCACTGTCAAATGAAATTCAGTTATCGTAATACGCGGTGCACTATGTCACACTGAGTGTGTAGGACTATCTGTAAGTCGGTGAACTTGAAATAAATGTGTATCGATAGGGTCCTTAATAGTAGTTAACTTGCATTGCATGCAATTGTATCAAGATATATCTCAGTCGCTTTACGAAGAAAACTTTTAAAGTCGCGAGCCGATTTTATAGCTACCCTACACGTACTTAATTACATGCTACGATTCGTTGTTCTATAGGCCAGTGTGGAGTCAAGAAGCTAAGTCCACCTAGCCGGCATAAATCTCGTTTTGATGTCACTTGGACATCAACTCTCTTGAGAGACAGTCACGAAAAACTAGTGTAGCATACCCTTTAATAAACGCGCTGTCAAAGTAAAATCAAAATAAACAGAATATATAACATTCACAGTCTATTTCTTCTAAGTAGACAACAGTTAAATAGCGACTCAACACTCAGTCTACAGTAGGTAATAATTAGAATCAGAGTTAGGCTACTTAAATGAGACGCAACTTTGCAATGGAAAAACTATTACTTAACAAATGTTTGAAGTATTATTTTATACAACCCTTCATTATGACCCATAATCACATTAAATCTGCCAGATTGCAGACGGGAGAAAAAATGTAAGACGGAGAACCCCAAGAAGTCCACGAAACCGAGACACGTCACGTATGGGACCTTCCAAAAACCCATCACGGTATTTTCTAAACCAGCTTTAAATAGCTCAGTACATTTGTTTTTATCTTGAAAGGAGTGTGACTTTGTGAGTTGGCGTATTCTAGTCATATTCAGACATACACAGCAGAAGAGAATTAATTAATTTCCTGTCACTGCTGGGAAACGCCTACCTTTTTGCATCTGGTAGAGCCATTTTGTCTTTAGTAGTTACTTAAAAAAGTACAGTGGAAACGACAGCTATATCATCCTTGTAGTGGAACTAAGAAATGAATCGACAAGCTAACAAAATAGTCTACAACAAACGTCTACAATAAATTCCACCACACTACGTTTGCTATAAGTTAGAATAACGTTCCTCCTGAATAAGAGAGTAATTCTAGCAGATTCAGTCTATCCAACGCATAAAAAGTCCGCTGTTGCCACAGTCAACTCCCGGTAGCAAGCACCACGTGCAAGCAGAAATCGAGGCGCGCGAGGACGAAGTGTATATTCATTCAAACAACAGACGAGTGGTTAATATGTACAATGAACATAACAGGTATTAAGAATAGTATGTAACAGGAGAACAGAAAGGTAAGAGACTCTACATCCTCAAGGAACTCCTTGGCAGCACTTACAGTTTCTTGTGTATTACGTGTTACTAGGACTTCGCTTGAATCGCCCCTGAATGATTCTTCCATGTACCTGCCATCGCTGATAAGACGGCACGACCTCTTTAATACCCATGTTATTTTGACGCAACAAAATAGCTGAGGGTGAATTCCTACAGAGCTCACTCACGTACCTAAAAACACCATTTTACTGGCAAGTTACCTCAGGCAAACTTGAGTGCATTTGGAGGCACGTGTAGCAAATTTTCAATCGGTACCGGTTGCGCATTATGTAAAAAACCTCAGCGTTTTAAATATTGTCTGATTATTTCTATTTGGCGATTAGTTTCGTATCGTTACCAAGAAGAAAAGGAACTCCCCTAGGTCGAGGCTAGCAAGAAGGGTCAATAATTAACTAACGTCGCAACAAAGCCTCGTCACAACGAGAACAGACCACGACTCAGTATGGTGTTATGTTTGTCTTGAGAACCCAAAGGGTTGAACTAGATGGTGTGGTGACCACATCGACAGAGTCGACCATGCCAGGCGGGCCAGTGGACAGAGGTCTGATGAACCATAGTTATTCAGACCTTCGGGGTGAGATTTGAAAATTGCTGGGTAATTTTCCGCCTCAACTTACCAGTTTCATTGCACTACAAACCACCCGCTATCTAGTAATACAGACTTGTGGGTCAAAGACTTTGGATGGGGACTCTAATCTTTCTCGTGCCTAGGTATAGATATTCCAGCACTACCTTAGTTTTAAACAACTGTGAGTGTTTGAATCAGCAACAACTGAGTACTGCACCGACGATGCACAGTTCTAACCGGGTCGTCTTATCTGTTGCGTACAGCAGGGTGGACAGACAGACATACTACTGCTTATCTCTCCCCCACCGTTCTACCAAAATTAACTATCAAGCCTCTCCAGACTCCCGCTCCTAGTACGTATTGTTAAAGCCCGACAACAAGCATGGCTAATCATTGCAACCCTTTGCCGGTAAGTCCCATTTCTTATCATCGAGCTTTAGGCCTTCTTAGTCTTTTGTTTAGACTTAGAATGTTGATTGACATAAATATTTTCAACTTGACAACCCGACACAAATAAGCCGCTGCCATACAGAGGTTAGACTCGTTGAGGTTAAGTTTCTGCTGGTTTTCAGCTATCAGAATTCAGAACTTTGGTTACCACTTCGAACTGGCAGTGTCCGTTCTGTTTACTCCATAGTGATCGTACAGTTTGGGAGGCTGCATGGCTAATGTTATCGGTCAGGATGGTGTAAGTCGAATTTTCAGAACAATGGCCGTAATATCATCCGTAGGTTAGATTGTTGTCAACAAAAGATTCTACGAAATCTGCTCGACAGAATCCATGAAAACGAGCTACAGACTTCAAAGTTTAGAAATCTTTGCATTGGGTCTATTTATTTCCCAGATGACTCTGAAGATGTCAGTGTTAAGGACGCTTTTTTTAATCGGATCTAACTCTTGTCTCAATGAAAAAACATGGCTGTGATGTAGTCATTTTAACCGGCTATGTAAATGTTCATGTCAGGTGTTTGTTGCAGCCGTCCCGCTTAGATATCACGTTTGTTTGGCATCACATTGCTTGAATAATCGTAGATGGTTGCTACAGCTTTGCGTTCAGCATAGACCATTTTACTTCTTTCTTACACTTAGTGTCACCTCCCTCTGAATCCGACCTGGTCTCAGACAAACAACAGAAGCGTTAGTGATAGGTGTAGTGAATCTATTCATAATAATGAGTGTTACTGAAACATGTAATTGGAATCGGATCATGCCTCAGGACTTTGTCGTTTTGTTCTCATTTTGGTGGACAACAAGCCTACCGAACACAATGAATGGCTGATAAAAAACTGGTTAGACGGTTGGTAGGGCATGAACATCAAATTAACCTGGCATGTAAGGTTAGAAGTTCTAGCGCCAAAGATCTCAACATCCGCTAGCCCAAGTGTCACAGTTCATTCATGGGTTGGATACTGTCACATGCAGCAAAAAACTTATGGAATTATTAAAAGTCAGACCTAGGTTTTTTCGAAGTAGTTTATGAGAGCTATCCGTAAGAAGCTCGGGTGTAGCCTAGTCACCGATTGTGAGGCCTGTCCAACGAAGAGAGCAAAGAAAATAGAAACCACTTCTGCTCTGATGAACAGCGACAAACTCTTCAAATTTACTTATTCGCGTCCGCTTGTCAGCAAAGTTACCAGCCAGTGAGATGGCACACTCATCTACAATAAGTTTGGAAGGTTGGACAACTGAGCTGAACACTATGCGAGACAGGTTGTTTGGCCTACTGTTTCTATTGTTTTGCCACCACAAGCCTGTAATGTACCCTAGTCGGTATATTTAAGGTCAGCCACCAAGTCTGGGGTCCTTCATCGCACTTTGGCTTGAAACGCAATACTTTTGCTGATATAAGTGACCTCCTGCTGAAGCTATTCATAAAAAATAGGGTTTTCTCAGAAGCCTTGATTTAATCCTTCTACTTCAAGTGGATGACGCAGAATATTCCCGTTTGCTGGGTTTGCTCGATAACAGTTCCCATATCCAAAATAGATAGGATCTCATGAGAGGAGTAAATGAGAATTCGCTGTACCCCAGTTATAATTGAGGTTTAGCATCCATTGTAATTCGCCGACACGCTATAGCCAGAGGACAGGCAGTAGGAAAGTAAAGACATGCTTTCGTCTCAGCTGAGGATGTACCGGTTAATTTTGTTTTAGTACATCGGTTTCCACTTTTAGTCATCTAAACTTTGGGGTATGTCAAACAAGTTTGCAAAAATACTGTCGACGCTCTGTTCCCATGCTGTCTGTTGCAGTCATAAGCTCCTGCGGCGAATTTTTTACCTCAAGAAAGATTGAATGATTTTGATTACGTTGCCGACAGGACTAAGTTAAATGATAACTCATAAGTAACACTTGGGATAATGGTTACTGCTTTGTGCTCCGCCGTACATTTGGAAATGCTGTTTTCAACCTGGAAGCTCATATCTTCTCTGCTTTGGCAGTGTCAACCAACCTGTGATGGCTGTGGTGGTAGAGGGCCATCTCCCTGAAGCTTAAGGGTGGTGTAACTAAAGCGACTGTAGGGTCCATATCAATTCACGGCCTAAAACCTTGCCATCTTGGAGTATAGGACGTAAACCACATCCAGATATATGACCATCGTTATGTGCGTTCGATTGCTCGTGTCCGGCGAAACCAACGGGTAGGCAACGAGGAGATTAGGAAGCAAGTACCTGATAATGATTGATGGGCAGGTTGACTCGTCCCTTCTTCAAATTTGCATATAATTAGATGGTTGACCCACATACTAAAGATGCCAGCTTATCGTCTACCGTGGTGAAAACTTTTAGTCAATACCGCGACCGGGTGGCGTGAAGTGCGAGGTGATAAGATGAAGACCAAGCGTATGGAAACGAGGTCTTCACCAAAGTGTTGTCCAGTGTTGAGTTGTTTCTTCACCTGGGCTGAGATCGTAGAGACTCAAGTAATCGGTGGCTAGATAGTTTAGGTGATTGAACTCAGTGACTGGATCATTAGTGCACTGCTGTCTTCCGTAATGACGATGGTAACGGTTATAACGGTCATGGTGATGGTATTGATAATGCACTTGCGCCAAGCTCCCGGAAACCTATCCTCATGCAACACACCATTCATATGCTGACAGTTAGGTACAACGAAAGTAATGACTTCATTTTGCCTCTCCATATAATCTCTCTTACCATTTTAGACCCAAATAAATTTGCTATCCACCCGCTCCATCATATTTTGTTGAGCACGGTAAGGTATGGCTAAAATTCCACGATCAAACAACCAGTTTGATGGAGGAAGCTCCAGCATTTATCTGGTCCATGCAGTGATTTTGTTAATGATTGTGCCATGTAGAGAAAAAGTTTGTGATGCACAGTTGCTGATTGGAGTTTTCAAGGGTTATGTTCAAACACATTTATAATACTGACAGTGGTGAATTTCTCTCAAAGCTATCTCCAAAGACTTTTAGAAGTTACACTTTAAATAAGCCCTCAACGACTTAAGGCTTCACCTGGTGCTTGTTGTAAGATATTCAGTGTTGAGAGCAACCATTTATTTTAATTGTCCAAAAGTTTGCAAATACTTCACACATGGGCTCACCAAACATTCTCCTTAGTGCACAACCTCCAAAGTGATTTAAGCTCACAACATTGTTTTCACTGTCATAGCTACGCTAACTCACTTGTTTACAATGACCATGGGGCGGACTAGAATGCGCTTTGGCTTTGACTGCCGCCCATTACAATATTGACACGCAATAACTCTAAAGAGTAGGAAGTTTACCGAAGAGGATAAAAGTAATCATAGAACAAAGTGAAGCGAAGGAAGTGAAAATTGTGTAAATACAATGGATCACTGCTTATCCCTGAGTTATCACGAGAACCCCATCGAGCAGACGATACTTGCTTACGTTACCAAACAAAAAAGGCAAGATTTTCTCATTTCAATACCATGTCACTACTCAACCACCCATTAGTTGGTAGTTTCAGTAAATAATACTGGCCTGCAGAGTGTGTGATCTAGTCAACACAGACTTTGCAGCCTGATTAGCTGACGACTGCTTGTTTATCACAAGCGTTCCAGAATGCATATTGAAGAAAGACCTTCGATACCAGATTGTGATCAAAGTTATCGCTGCAGTGAGCTGTTTTTTTTCATTTACAAAACAATCACTTTTATTACATTCTCAACATCTTGATTCTGAATAAATTTGCTACACCAGTTTGCCCTCTGCGGATTGGGAGGCAGGTGAGCCGGTATAAGACTGGGTAAACTCTGAATTGACTTGAGGATCATTAAATCCTACACTCATTCCTGTAACACTGCTTACTGTTAAGTAACGGTAGCTTGTGTTTAATGAAAAACAACATCAAACTTCGAAAAGAGCTATTCCATCAAATCATAATAATATTAGTGAAAGCCAAGCGACCTTACTTTTGAAAGTATAACGTCTGTTTCACGTGAGGTAGTTATGTTTACATTGAGGCATATGTAATTTGTAACCCTTCCAAATGTTTTGTCGATTTCTTAACAGCAGTAAATGGGCTTGAGACGGCTCACTCCTTCGTTTATAAAAAAAAGTACAGAATAATTCATCCAGCGGCCGTCCGCAACATGCATTCCAAAATACGTAGTACGCTATTAGTTCCACCACTGTTCACAACTATCCGAGACATATTACGCTATCTACAGAAACGGTGAACATGTAGAATCGTATGCAGGCGTTTATGCAGTTCCCACAAGGAAGCTGCCATGCTGGATAGTACACATAACTAACATAATTGAATACTTCGGATTCAGTTGTCTGTGCTGTTCCGTCGCTACTACGGCATTACACGCTATATGAGATTTTTAAAGTTTATATCATTTGATGTTTGCCATCTTTCAAATACTTGTGAGACACATTTTTAAACGCCCCTATATGACTTGCGTTAGCAGACGTAAGTTTCGAAGTTTGCACTTTCCCAGATGAATATTACTAGATTAATCAGTACAATTTAACAGACAATTTTTAACTAATCATAAGCTGTCCGTTGTATGCAGCCTCCAGTTTACATCGTCTACAAGAATGACTTACAACACTAATTCCTTCACTCAGCCTGACTGCATGCTGTTTGGCAGGCGAATATATGGTGCATCCTCCACGTTTTCTTAGATTGAAGAAAACTGTAAAGATATTACAAGTTTTCACCATTGACCTATTAGACTCGATCAAAGGAATGGTTTTCTGTATGTCAACACTGAGCTGTACGTTGCGAAATTCGTGAGTACAGGTGACTTTCAGTCTGCCGTATCATACTATCCCCTGACAACCCGATCACTGACAAAAACAATGAAGGAATTCAGGATACTGAAGATTGAGATAGTTCTAATATATGTCTGTGGAAGAACTGTATGCATAATTGTTTGTTGGTCGCCCTTCTCTTGTTCCTGTTTAAGGCTGAGTGGGAGAAACGTAGCCAAAACTGTGCATCACATGCTACCTTTCCTCCTTCGAAATATTTTATGATTCTGTTGGACTGGATGATAGCACGTAACAGAACATTTGTACATGGATTATTAGCAATAAAATCAGTAAACTATTCGTTTATCTCATTGAAATTATTACATTTCAGAGGCCAGTCAGGGTCACCAAAAGTTTACTGATGTATCCACGTAAGAAGTTTACATATATGTAACGTTGGTTTAGTAGTGCACGCAACGGAAAAAAATACGAGTGAAATACTCTAACCTGCGGATAAACTGAGTTCATTTTAATGTTAGTGATGGATGAGGAAGTGAACGTTTTTCCATTTGTTTAAGATTTATTAAGACAATAGAAAAGACACTTTGCCTAACCTTCCAAGAGTGGAGATGATAGTCGTGTCACTGTTGGAGGCCATATGAAGTATTCTTCACAATTATTACGGAAGTGATCAAGTTTTTTTTGCTTTTAAACCTAAAATAGTTAGTTCACTGAGGATATTGACTTCAACCTAGCTGAGAAGTCCTAACAATATGGTTAGTGATTGGATCGGACGAAACGATTTTGTTTCTCCTCTTTTCGAAGTAATCTGGCAGACTGAAAACCATTCACACAAGGTTATGGTTTGATGTTTCGATATTTTCGTTTGTTCATGTCTTTCGTGAGGTTTCAGGCATATCGGTCTCACCAGCAAGAGGGTTGGAATGCAAAGTCCAGTCCGGACGAGAATATGCACTACCGATGAGCTCTAATGAAGGCAAAACCCGAGTCTGGTGCATTATTTTTGATGGGCCAGCCAAAAGGCCCATCTAAACGCAAGGGTTGCAATCAAATGTGAAAGATTTTTAATCTGAAATGATCTAAACACCAAAACTTCTGCTGTAAATTTATTTCGAAGCTTCTCCCCTGAACATCAGATGTTACGAGATGTGGAAATTGTAAAAAGCACTCTTAAGGATAGTAGTTTTGTTGTATCTTACGGCTGTTTAAGTGAAATTCAGTCATCATCCCCCAACAGTAACTGGATACGTTGTGGAAGGTGTAGGAGTCACTGTTTAATCTTGCCTCAGTCATTCTTTGGTGTACCTGCAACTCTTTTCCCTGTAGTTGAAGACGAACGCTTATCATCTTCAATAATTCCTGCTGTTTAACCGCTTCAATGTTTTTCCAATCGTTTTTCACTTAAGCTCTATAAAGACACTTTACACTATATTATTTGCTTCAAAAATAGATGTGATAATTAGAGCAAAATTATCAGTCAACAAACCACGTACACGTGCATCAGAACGCGTTTGTACGAAGACATTTGAAAGAAGTCCTTTTCTACTAATGCCTACTTTTTAAAGTATTAATTTGCGGCACTCAGAATGCTTAAACATACCGCTCCTGACTGTCAAAATGTTTTCCAGAAAAATTTATTGTGGAACCAAACGAACCAAAGACGACCATTTTGAAATAATGCAATGAGTAAACAAGGAGTACATTTTGGCAGGTGAAATTGACGTGCAGGTGGTCAGGTGATAAAACTAAAAGATAATGAAGCGAAACGCTAGGCGAGCACGCTGCACAGGTCGTACTTTCATATAGTGGGGTACGTGTCGACGTCCCTGATAGTTCAAACGAAAATTGAAACACAAAAATCGTGGCAGTCAGAACATTAAGGTGGTCAACAATAAACAAGTGAGATCTGCATACTACCAATTAGTCGGCTTAAAAAAGCCTGGCATTAGATTTTCAGCGTTGTTTGTCGGCAACCAGCCCGAGGCCCTTGACCTAATATTTATTATTTGCCTCTTGATCTCAGTGCGGTCCTCCTGCGGATCTCATACCATTTTGCTGCTTGAGCGTGTATCAAGATTTAAATCAATAAATCACCGATAGGAAGCCATTTTACAAGCTTTTAATTTCATATATATATATATATATGTATATACATATATATATATATGAAGTTAGTTATATGCACCACTATTGCACTTCCTTAGTAGCACATGCTTCAGGCGGCCTTCATATGATGGCCACAAGGCATTTTGCGAGCAGGTTACAGGAGACACAGTGAAACTAATATATAAATGAACATGTTCATCTGTATATTAGTTTCACTGTAGTTCACTGTGGTTCAACGTGGTTTGTATCTGCAGATACGAACCACGCTGTTTTACACAAAGTAATTTACACTTACTAGTGGTGACTTTTCATTTCTACTCTAGCTTCCTGATAGATGTTTAGCAGTTAGGTCGACGAGGCGGATAAAAAACTAATTGCAGGGAGAGGTTATAAGTACGTCGCGAAAAAAATAATGCGAAGATTATATTAACACAATATATTGTGGTACAGTTGTACCACAGCATTCAATAACGAACGCATGCATTGTGCATTGTATAGTGTACATAGTAACTGCACTCACTTGGCTAAATCTTGCTGAAAATTGTAAAGTTCACATCCTGTTTCTACATGAGCAGCTTTCTCCCGCTTGAGCTCTTCGTCCTAAGTATAGCTATAATAATTCAAATGAGATACTTTTTCGCGCATCACCACTTCAGTTTGTTCTAAATGCTTCATCAGCATTGCTCTCAGACAATCTTGGAACCGTTTCATCAATGGCTGATAAAATTAGATTATTACAGTACACAGTCATACGTGATTAGGATCTAGCACTATCAGCTCAGCATTCTCTTGATCTGGTCCACCTGGCCTATCCACAGCGTTCCTGTTCTCCTCTGTGTCATTGATTTCCGCAGGTGGTGAACGAAGATTCGAGTTTTGTTGGAAGACCTCCAGTGCCAAGTTTTCCGTAGCCATCGTGGTTGGTTCCACCTCAAATGAAGAAAGGATTCCAAAAGTCAATGATCAACGTACTTCAATGTAACCTCTTCTGTTCTCTATGTCGATCAAGGTCGTTAAACTATAATTAGCAGTTTTAAACACAATTTTATATTTTCGAAAAGTAACGATATATAACGTGCCATGGACTATGTGCGCCAAACGATATTGCTCATGAGGCACATGGACAACATATCTAGCAACTTCAATAGTTGGCACATGCACATGAATGCTAGCCGTCGACCGTGAGTTTCTGAGCTGTCGTGTTCGGGAAAATTATTTTCCTGGAAGAAAACGTTTCAGTGGCTTGGTAGCTAATTCGGAAATTGAAAACGTCGAAATCTGCATCATGACATCAAGTCCGTTTGTTTTAACTGACCACTAATTAAAAACAACCGTGTAATCGTTTTTCCGAAACTGGTATGGCTGCTGTTGTTGTGGTCGTTTGCGTGCTTGAATGTTATCACAAGAATGCTGGGGTTATTTTTAATGTACTTTTTTATTTTCGTCCTTTGTTTTTTTATTTCACTTCCAGTTGTTTATTTCTTGTTTGTAATTTTCGAAACGATGTTTGAGGATCGCGAATTTCGCACCTTCTCACACTTTCAGGAGTGTCTTCAGAGGTACATGGACGAAGTGGGCTTAGTTACTTTCGTGGAACGAGCCGTAGGTCGAAAACTGCCTTGAAGTATAATAAGGTAACGACATGAATTCCAGAAAACCGCGCAGATTTAATATCGTTGTACGAGGTACTAAAAGCGTAGGAGTGAATGCACGGGTGTGCGACGTGTTTAGTGGATTAACCGTTGTTAGTTTTAACGAACCGGTTCTGGCGACACATGTTGCAGATCACGATTCCACGTGGTCCGACGAGATGCGTCTCTGGTCGTGAGCCTTTTCGAGTTGGAGAACAACCACCCTCCCAATAGTATGCTATATGAGTCGAATCCTACGAATCGTGGAGGCACCGTCGGTGGATTGAACGTATGCGGGAGTCTGTTTCAGTACAATACACCAAATTTCGACATTAAGCAGTATGTAGCGTATGTTTACGCCAAGTTTATCACAACCGCCGACGTTGAAAACATCTGTCGCAAGTTAAAGCCTACAATGTCAAGTGAGTTTGTTACGTAAGATTGGTAACGGAATGTTAGAGAACCTTCATTCGGTGCTGTCGGTGATTAGTGCTTTAGGTGTGGTGCGCACTCTGAAGGATGAAGGCAACCGATATACGCATATCTGCTTCGCCCAGCGAATGCAGATTGAACTATTCCGACGTTTTCCACATGTTGTGAATGTGGATGAAACTCACGGGACAAACAGGCACAAGTGTGTCTTGCATGTTTCCTCATGCTTTCGAAGTTGGAAGTTGTACTAGTTCCTAGTGACAGACGGTATGGGACACGGCCGACCCGTGATGTATGGGTACGTTCGTAGTGAGAATTATGCTTCACTACGTAGACTTCGAAATTTTTGGGGAAATGATGAGCGAGCCGATTGCGGTGAAAACATTTTCCATAGAAAAGATGGTTGCGCAGATGAGGGCAGCCCATGTAGTGTTCGGCTGAGACATTCTGCTGTGTTAGTTTCATGTACACGATGCCGTACGCAAGCATGTAAGTGGGCAAAATTCGTCCGTTATATTTGTTGTAAAACAAACTGATTTCGCAGTCGTTTTCTCTTCCACCGAATGGCTACAGCAGAAAGTTAGGAAGAGTAAGTGGCACTGTTACACTGTTGGCCGCAGGTTCAAACGTGATCTGTATATCATCGGCCGAACGGATAAGAAGTTTCTGAATTATTTGCTGTTTCATTGGCTGTACATCAAGCCGAAGTGGGCCATCTATGCTCAAGGCGATGTTGTCCACTTCGGCAATCGAACGAAGAGAACGCGAACGGGCGGTTGAAGAAGAGAACGCACCCAAGAGACTTCTTAGCCGTCACCATTCAGAAAGTATGGAACCACAGAGAGTGGCTGCTACGAGAGTATGAAGTATAAACGACCTATGGGTTCGACCGTCGTGAGGTTGTGGAGGTTGACTGGTACGTGAGAAACATTCTTCACAGACTGACCACATTCACAAGTCACCTTGTCCAAAAGCATCTGAAGGGACGGGCTCCACGACTCCCTTTCGAAACACTGTCTGATTGCAAAGTAAGCACTTCTGCAGTGATCACTTTGAACACTGCAGTTTCAATTGCAACAAGATGGCGGCGCTTTCGTCGCCGATAGCGTACACGGCACATATGAGTGCACTTTTTACCGTATAATGTGGCTTCCAAGCATTCACATTCTGTCGGTGTTTCATGAACATCTCCACCCCTACGGTAAGTTCTTTTGTAGTGTTCATTTTCCTTTACAAAGGTGAGGTCCCCATTCATAAGCGGTGGCTTGCAGAGTACAATCTGCCAATTCGGTGGTTGGTAGGCCGGCAGCTTTGGCCGCTTGCTGCAACCAATTTCAACCGCCACTATAAGGCACTTAATCGTGTACTCGAAAAACTGCATCACTGCAACAGCCGCACGGCGGTGGCTTGCTTGAACACCATCATGGCTTTCGCCAGTAAGATAGTGGGGCGTGCTAATGCTGGCTTACCTTTATCCGACTTCCCGACGAGTTCAACTACAAATGGTATGCAACCGAGGTGGGTGAAAAAGCCCACATCAGGACTGCCATGTGGACACTACGGCGACCTGGTACATATGGACGGTTATTGCTGTGATATCGATCAGCTGATCTTTCACTCCAAATGTATCCAAATGGCAGACATAAAGGGGTGTCCATTCTGTGGCAATCAGCTTCAACCTCAGTCGCCTGGTAAGTGCACGTTTCGAATCCTTATTTTTGTCGGTTCCCTCTAATTCAGACGTTGTTTGCACTTCCTCAGTGATAATGAGGTGCACACACCACTTACAACGGATGTCGACCTAGACCGGTCTGCTGACAGTGTGAGGCTTTCACACGGGCCGAGGAAAGTGCAGATCAACATCACCTGGAGCGGCTATCCCGTTGATATAATTGCAGAAAGTAATTCCCTCCATATATGCGTTCAAAAAATCTCTCGCAGATATCACTTGCGATGAACGACATGATGATGAAGACTTCATGTGATACACGGTTTCAATCATCCGGGTGAACAATAACAACATTAGAAAACCGACGGATACATTATGTGCTGGGAAAAGATGGAGGTAGTATGTACATTTATCCACAATTGTCAAATACATAATTCAATATCCTATCCTCGTGTTTCTGTCCCTACTGACCTCACTCGTCCACCTATGTGTTGTAGCATAGGGAAAGGTTTGGCATAACGCTTAAGGTGGAGAAAATGGACGGAGCAGTTGTGAATGTCAAATCATTGAGTACAGTTCCGCGTAACTCGTAAGGTAGGACGAATGGACGGAGCAGTTATAGGTTTGTAACCATTGCGTACAGTTCGGCGTGACTCGCAAGGTAGGACGAATGGACGGAGCAGTTGTGATCTTCTGCTCCGTGCAGTCCATTGACGCTAAGATCAACGCCTAAGTAGGTGGTATGTGTTCACACTGGTGGCTGCTGCGTCCACCTCACTTACGCTATGATCAACGCCTAAGTAGGTGGTATGCGTTCACACAAGTAGCTGCTCCATCCAGTTCACTCAAGCTATGATCAACGTCTGGATATGTCGCATGTATTCAAGCTAGTAACTGCTCCGTCCAGTTCACTTAAGCCATGGTCAACGGATAATTATGTCGCATATGTTGACCTTCATAGCTGCCCCGTCCAATTCACCTAAGCAATGACCAACGCCTAAGTGAGTGGTATGCGTTAACGCTAGTAGCTGCTCCGTGCAGTTCAATTAAGCTACGATCAACGCTTAATTATGTCATATGCGTTCACACAGGTAACTCCCCTGTCCAATTCACTTAACCTGTGATCAAAGTTGATAAGCAGAAATCGGAAGAATTCAGAATACACATGAATTTAGTCCGTTGGGCATAAGTTGTAATGATCTGGTTCAGTTCTGGTCAAAAACGGGATGACATATTGGCGGCCGTCAGTGAAGTCTGTAGCTGGAGAAACCATAGACCAGCTGTCATCGCAACCCTAATCGTCCATGATACGAAGATAGGACGGTTGTAGCTGAAGTGGTAGAAGTGGGAATCAATGTTTTCGTCGGATAAATAACGAATATCAAATTTGGTTATTATCTGTCAGATAAATAAACATTGACTCGCGTACACGTGGCAAGTTATATTCAAGTATAGTCAATAAGCAATAAACAAAACAATACGCACGTTGTTACTGATAGAGTAAGACGTGTTACCCATGTTTACACCACACCGTAGGTAGAAACAACCAAGTGAAAACTTAAACCCTTTTCCACTGGAAATACTACAAAGGAACCAAACTGAACATATAATTCAGGTGAATGATTAACCAACCACCGTGGCGGCATAGCTTTCATTAAGAATTACTGTGATATTTCGTGTGCAATGCAATGTAAACGCAACATGGTCAAGGATTATAAATTCAATCATATCCACGAAACCACAAGGAATTTGAGAGTTTCTGCCATATAGGTTATGTATTCCACCACGGAAATTCCGACGGAAGCGTTTTCAGGACGTAGAATCGATAAGGAAAGTCAACATGAAGTTTTTGTGGAAAAAAATGTCGACACATTTTTTTCAACAAAAGTGCAAATGTGGACAATTTTCAGGTATACATGATTTTTCTCATTGCTACGCAAATGTTATACTCGATAAGGTATGTATATTTGTCCCGTAATATGTGTTTTAACATTTCATGGAAAATTTTAAAAATTTCTTTTCGCGCCTATATGGCCATTTTTAACTCGCCTCGGCCTTGAAGTACCATACCAGCGAACTACAAAGTTGTCGTTACAAATATCGGCAACTATCCGTTTCACGGGATTTGCCTTGAAGGTCGTTCAAAAGGCAAAACGGTCCTTTTGGCGCGAATCCCCGATTTTTAAATATTTTTTTGAAATTTTGAAATCGACATTTCAGACAAAGTACCAACAATAAATCAATTGTAAATAAGTGTCGTTGATAGAAAAATTGGAATGCATCGAATAAGTCCCAAAAATATTGGCTTGGTGATGAAAAATTTTCCCTCCATTTTCGCGAAAATATCCGGTTATCGGCGTCATCTCAGTTTCTCAAGTTTTATAAATGGAATCATTGCAATTTTCAAGATGAACTGCGTCATCCTGTAGCCTAATAGTGCTCAATTTTGCGGCGTTTCGAAGATATGGTCGAAATGGAAATATACGACCATACAGTGTTTGCTTT
>LUCH01000311.1:232665-260890 GCA_013368495.1 Paragonimus heterotremus | reverse complement strand
CCTCTTGAAACACAAACTAGAAGCCTATGGTACACAAGCGGGGATTCTTCGCTGGATTGTCTCTCCCACTAAATGACAATAAGCGCGCTCATATGTCACTCGGTGGAGACTCCGGCAATGCCTTTGTAATTCATAGTGCATTGGGCACGATAGATATTCTGAAAATCGATCTGACGAAAGATCTGGGCATCTGGTTGTCGTCTAACCTATCTTTTGCTCATCACCACGAGATGGCGGCGAAAATAGGGTTTGCCTATCTTAGGATGATTAGGCGCACTTTCCTCCGTATAGACAAGAAAGCGTTCCAAACGCTGTACGGGGTTTATATAAGATTGCTCCTGGATTATGCAAATCAGGTGGTGTATACCGGTCTGAAGAAAGACATACTAGCTGTTGAGCGTGTCCAGCGCGTGGCTACCAAGCTAGTCACGGGCCTTAGTAGTGTCACATACGAATCTCGACTTGAAATTCTTGATCTATACCAACTTGAATTTGGATGGCTCCGCGGTGATTTAATTTTCACACACTTTCTCTTTGGAGTAGGCCTCGTTGATCAGTTCTTCACTGTAGCGGATGGTGACGGTCGGCGTGGACATAACATGAAGCTTTTCAAGCTTCGTCCTAGGACCTTTCTCAGGCAGCAGTTCTTTTCCTACAGAGTTGTTAACTTTTGGAACAGTCTTCCTGCTGAGGTCATCAGTAGCGCCTTTAGCGATCGCTTTAAAGCATTACTTGACTTTCATTTTCCAAAAGGTCATTTATGCGAGTGATCTTAGTTTGTTTTGTGATATTTACTGTAATTCCCAAGAGTGGTGCTACTCCCTGTTTTCAATGAATGTCTTTCAGATCAACAGACGCCCGCTTGACACTGTACAAGAAAATCCGACTGCATCCGGGACCCTTGGGCCTCTGCCTCGAACCCGTGTATCAATCGCTGAATCCTTTTCCGCAGTGTTTTGTTTGCAGCTCCGTTTCCCAGTCTATTGCAATAAACGTCGTTGTCCATTACTCGGTCTTCTGACTTATTTTCTGTAGAGTATAGACACGGTTCAAGGCGTAGATACGTTTTTGTCTTCCACGAAATGTACTCAGGATCATGCGTACAAAACAAACAGGCAAGAAAACACGGAGAGAAGCTGGTCACTACATAGCTTCTTAAATACAGCTAACGCTAAGCAACAACCTATCATTCTGAAAACAAAACTTCGTTTTTGAAGAAACGGCACGCAAAAATGACATTATAAAATATAGTGTCAAGGCAAAAATAACGTGATGTTAGAGGGAATATTCGTCTTCGTCTGTATCTCTTAACAAATGACGTTAAAGGGAAATGAGGAAAATAACGAAACAAGTAGTACCAATCCCGCCAGTTTTTGCAGGACATTAAGCAAAATGAAAAGCATGAGCAAAAATTCACTCAGCTCCAAAAATAATAAGATCCGTTGGCGACTGCCTAAACCCCCTGCGGACGATCGAATCGCACATCATTTGTAAAATAACCACAATATGCTTACTACTTACGAGTAGCGTAATCACATAAATTAATTAAATCTGCAAACGTCCATATCAGGTAGTGGAATGTGCATTGCAAATAGTTGTATTACACCGGTGTCGCGGTTGTCAGCTATACTGAGATGAGAGAAAAATGTTCAGAGGCATACCTTCGAATGACGGAAGTCAAATAGAGCAGACCACATTAGTGATGGGTGGTAAATTATCACTTGTGCCTAAAAAAAGAGCATATTTCTACGGAATATCCAATCCACATCGCTCTTTTTCAAGTGATAACTATCTCGATGTGAATTCATGACAAAATCCAACAGGAGCTTAAGCACACAGCACATCACCATGTTAAAAATCAGCCTTGTAAAAAAACTCAACATAGCTTTTTGACATTCAATCGATTAATTGACCATACACACTCAAAAAATCACGCAACGTGCTTTAACTTCCCTCTGTACGACTAATTAGTCGAGTACCAATGTGGAAGCCTGTTGAGACCGTCTCGGAAGACCAAGGATGTAGAAATCGAAATACAACACACAAACATATGGCGGGCACACAGTCCACTTAGAAAGTAGAATCCAAGTCAACAGGAATACAAGGAGAAGGAAAGAAATGGTCTCCTGTGAAGTGCAATAAGAAGCTTCGGTGTGAACTATATGAGTTTTATTCGAAAAAAGTATTTCATTTTTTAGTGCACGTATCGCCAGCAAAACATTCATTAGTTATCAGAGTTCGCAGAATGAATGAACAGGCAAATTTATCTCAACAACTACCACTAACCTCTACAGCACCCCAGAAAGTAACACCCGAAACTCAACCGTGAACTCTACAAGACATGTGTGAACACCCTCTAGTTTTCCTGTCTAATATGTTCACTAATGGCAAAAGTGGTAATAAGCACTGTCCGGGTGACCCGGCGGAGAATCGATCGAAAAATCGCTTTACTGTTCATCATGAGGAACAAACTATCAGTAGTTAGTTGAATCTATGTCGCATCGACACCGTCACTGTGACTAGAAACCACTCTGGATTTCTGCATTTATATAAACCAAAAACGAGTGTATACACCGGGGTGCAAATCCCGGATGAGAGTGACTTGTAATGAGTAACGAAATACGGAAACTTAATTGAATGCGCTGGAAATAACTGGTTGACCCCAAGGACTTTCGTGTTCTTGATTCAATAACTCAATCACGGATATTACCAATTGTGATAACACTCTAATTTTTTAAATGTTATATGTGAAGTGTCACCCGTTTTTAACCGTCTAGCCTGACAACGGTAAGTTCTGTTACATTAATTTCTAGACAGTTAGCTGAGCAAAATAAGCCGTATTATACAAGTTGCATAAGGAGTGAGCGACTCACACGTTCTTACAGTTCTCAATTAATGAAAATGAACAGGGTGCCGGGAATACTCTATTTTGAGTAACTGTAACTGAGGAATATGTCGACACTTGGTGGATAGATAAACAGTCAGTCGCTATTCAAAGTGTATCGTTAAATTTTAACCTACGCCATCAAAAGCATATTAAGTTCTACCTGGTGTCAAATGAAAGAAACAATGAGAATAGAATGCGCGTAAGCAACTTCGACTGTTACTAAGGTGGGTGGTAGCTTAAAACAGTGGAAACTGTACGATCGGTTAGAAGAATGCACTAGTGTGTGTAGCTCATGTAACTGCATCGCAAAATAGGTCAGCTTTAAAATGATCAAAACAACAACTTCAATAATTCATGCGATGATGTGGCTATTATCTTGATCATGGGTCTGTATTAAGTCTGGTATATTACAGCAACGTGTGCTAGTATTTTATGTGCCCCACTACTTATGTTTCACCAGCTGTCAGTCACTTGCGTCTGGCGATCATCGTCAACCATTGGACGATCGGAGTGTTTTTTTTCAGGGCACATTATTAAACCCCTCCCGTATGCGAAAGAGAGTAGTGTCAAGACTACAAAAGTACCTGTGCTGTTTACCCATAGGATCGTGCCCCGCATTCTAAACGTTTCTGTACAGTCAGTGGAGTTGCGTACAATCGTGTGAGCGGAACTTCCTTTTGTCTGAATGTTCTGTTTCGGTCGCACTAACATGGGTTAACCTAGAATGACCACAGCAACAAAAACGCAGGTGCTGTCATCGCGTTAATCTAGCATAATAGACATGGACATCTAAAACACACCGTTATTAGCATTCATTTCGGGTCAGCCTGTTACAGAGACCGAAGCCGTGGGACTCCTGCATATAACACTTACCACAGGCACCTTGCAATACTTCACTTGTGGTTTTACACACACATCATGTATTCAGTGTAAACCCGAATAACTAAGGCCAACAGGGGTTTAATTGAGGCCTTTGTGTCCAACCGGCCATTACTGGTTAGCCAGTTGATAGGTTAGTACGAAAGTGAAGTCCTTTTCTTCTAGAAAGAAATTAACGAAGCTCTAATGGTAAGATATGAACAGCTAAGTTCAGTGTACAAGAATATTATGGCACTCTAAACAGTAGAGAGAAGGGAGGAAAACATTTAGAGTTAGACTTTCAGCATGCAGTCCACCAACACAGCCGAAGAAAAGAGTAGGTACAAGGTCATAGTGACGCATGTTATTGAGAAGAAGAACTGGAGATTTACCAAGCGATAGTGGTCAGTGGATGATACGAACGAAAAAATGGATGCAACTGGCATAATTTACTAAAACCTGACTTATTGTTTGTCTCTTTGCAGACGGTGTACTATGAATACGTTGATCACCCGAGAATCTAAGATGATTAGCGCATTCGCATGTATACAAGTCAGTACTAGAGATTGATGACTGGCAGCCTGATGATTAGTCACGAATATACAAATAACAAGCACAAACTAAGTAACCTGCTATTGGTGTGTGGTAGTCGTGTAGCTATTCGGATGAGAGTTTACCACCACAGAGAATATTCGTCGGAACCGACACGTTGGGATTAAACAACGGTGTCCAAGGCCGCTGTGTTATTAAATTTTTCAAACCATCTCATGCTGATGATGCAATCGTGTTCACAACTGTGCCACTGACCTCGCATTAGATATGACCAAACTATCACATATAGAGGCTGAGCCACAATCCCTTGTGTGTGATGTACACATTACACGGTCACTTCGAGAGTGTAACTCTCTTGCTAATTTCGATGGATGACCTTAAAACTGGGACACCTATCCAAACTAAAATCACATAGATCGTCATCTTGTTCAGCGCTGTTGTGTTCATTGGTTAGGATTAAGAAACTGTGACATGAATTTATGTTAGTGTTCACCATGGTATAGTTACCCCAGAGTTATCAACCTGCTGGAACAAACAGATCACACGCTGGAATTTAACATTTGTTTCAAAACTTCATCCTCATTTATGTGGAAAATGGCGAACGTGCTGCAGTGTAACACTTTTAGCACAAAAACTAATCCATACTCTCATCTAAATGCTCTTACGTAAGACTGCACCGTGGCCAACTAATCAACATTTCAGAATAATTTGTAAGTCTCAAATTCCATTTAAGGGTTGAATGTTTTCTTCATCAAATATGCAGTCGTACCTCATCTTCCTTGATGATCTCTTCCTCGCTTTATTGATTGTATAAGGCTGTTCAATGATGCTCTGAATCCAGTGGTCTCTTCCCTATCGAAACCCGAAAAGGTCCTCTCAAATTCCTTCAATCGGATCATGTTATTCCTGTCCAATTAAAACCTGTCGGAGGCCATTTCAACAAATGGTCATAGTAGACTTTCTTGCCAGACCGCGCGCCGTTCTTAATTCTCCAGAGCCGCGGTGTCTTTTAATTCACTACACTCTTTACGTTTTTACTTTTGCATTTTCAAACCATGTCTGTATGCACACGTTTATTTTTCAAATATGTCAATGCAGTTTTACTGGATTGTTTGTAGGTATACGTTAAGGCTTGCTTTTTGGATAAAACTCCTCTTTTGAACCATAGCTTGACAATTCATGTCAAGAGACACTTCTCCAACGATCAACCGTTTGTTTCTGCTGTCTGACATTCAACATTCTTCTCTGTACTCATACACTTAAATAAGCCCTTTGCTGGATGCAACATTATCACAAGGTGGTTGTATTGGTCTCGTGTCGAGAGTGATGGAAGTTTTACTAAAAGGTTTGTTAGAGGTTTACCGTTCGTTGTTTTTATTCTCCTTCTGCGAATTGCCTCACAACTCATGACGACCTACCATAATTGTTTTGCAAAATAATTCTGGTAACTTTCAACATTCAGATGGCCTTTTCAGTCGACCTTTCACAAAAATAGCACTAGACTCGAGCTTCGTTCTCGTTAGAGCTCGTCAGTAGCGCATATTCTAGCCACTGCCGGGATTAGAACTTCGGCCACATTTTCGTGAATCTACCTTGTTGACCATTGCATTATTGACCTTAATTTAGGAACTAGAATTCTCATATCTTAGTTCACAACCACATTCACTTGTAAGTAATAATCAGGTTATTCTATCTTCTCGATAAGAAGTACAGTTACTGTCTGTTAACTCCAGTCGATCACCGCGCGATTTGGGCTTGCAGAACAGGTCGAAATCTTCGACCTCATTAAACCAACTAGGGTAAATTTTAGGTTATTGATGACTAGACGGGGATTCATATATACCATAGAAATCAACTTTTCACTTCCTTTCTTCCTGAAAAACTGACTGCCACTTGTACAACCTTTTTGCAAATAGTCCATCAGTTCTCCCCCACTCATCCGGTTGTCTTACAACGAGCGTTCATAATCAGACCAACGTTTACAGCTAAATTGAGTCAGCGTATAAATAACGCAGAGGCTTCACTAGAATACCACTGAGTCACATGAAGCTTTATCAAACTGCACATATCTACGAGTTGGCTACTCATACGGTCAATCTCTAGTGTTGGTGCTGTGTAGCTTCCAGTTCCACATTCCGTTACGTCACAGAATTACGGTTCGGAGTTTGGATGGGAATGCAGACTGGCAGTGTGACTTTGGCCCCAACAGCCGCAGTACTTGCATAAATATACAATGTGTACAAAGAAACGGATTGGTCAATGGAGTGACAATCGCTGTGGCGGTAGCCAACCTTTGTTGTCTTTGTATTTGGGGTAGTTGCTCAGAATTCTGTAGATTGTACCGAAAACCTGAGTGGTGTCAACGCAGTGATCAGCGTCGGTTAAATGTGCGATTACTACCATTCTGATGCATTTAGCTGAACAAGTTCCGGGGCACGCTGTATGAAGTTCTTTGATCCGTCTGGATAAACGCCTCCTCGCGCTACCTATGCATTCTACTGTACAGCAGCAAAAGAATGAGTGCACAAGCGTGAAGTAGTTGAGAACAGGGAGTTTGTCTTCAGCACTCATTATCAGCTTACCGTGCTGCAAAAAATCTACCCATGAGTGTATCAAAAACAGACGGTTGAGTGCCTCTGTTGCAGTATTACTCTTAAATGGAAGGCGAATGATTATTCTTTTTCATGATGGTAACTTGTCCGTGTGGCATAGTTACGGCCATGTTCTGTGTTATAAAACCGTCTGGATGATCCTTTTGCTTGACCTGTTAGAGATGCTAGGATTTCCTGGTCTAGTACGTCTAAAAAGAATATGCTTGTTGCTGTAATGGTTAAACAGCGGATGAGCCTTGATTCCTCCTTAGGAATACAAGACTGTTGAAATCGCTATATTGTTCGATGCTGTTTTTTTCTGGGGGGGGGGCAAATTTAGATTTGCCTGTAAAAAACGAAGCGAGTTTTTCTGCTTCCGTTTCAAAAGTAAATATGACTGACAAGTGCTTTTGTCAGGAAAACCGAATGACAGTAGGTAACTTATCTTCGACTTTCATTCGAAGGAAAACATTGCCACTGTATCACCGACAGAAGCATACATTTTCAATAGACTGACCTAGTTGTTGAAGCCTCGGTTTGCTCCTGAAGGTATCCGCTGACGATGAGCTCAGTGGAGGCCCATTGCGACACCGTCAGTCTGAGGATACAGATGGTCGTTGAATTTAAACTGAGCAATAAGAGTACACTGTAGGAACTATTTGTTCATCCTAGTTGTATGTGCTCATAATAATGTTGGACTGATCGATATGTTCGTAAACAAAATCATCAGTCTCTGGCAAACGGACGTTTGTGATCTGATGAAGGGGTACCGGAAACAGTTGTTCGTTATGGTATGCTCTATGTCTTAGTTGGAAGCTAAACAGGTAGTTATTGATGAGTTTGAAAAAAGCTCATTTGGTTTCAACACTTAAAGAGAGCCCTTTCTTTTAGTTTCTGTGCTTGTGTGTGTTTGTTTCTGTCTGCTAAATAGGTGTATGTAACCAAAAATTCATCAGCAACGTGCAATGAAACTCTATTAGTGCACAATAAAGCTAGAATTGAGAGTCGAAAATAAACTTTATCACAAGTATTTTTTAGAGGCTTATTTTTCAACTGATCGCATCTGTCGCCTTCCCTCAGACATTCCAGGCGATCCATTTTGAAAAGAAGTACTAGACTCGAGTTTAGTTCTCAGTAGAACTGGTCAGTAGTACATATCATTGCCACAGTCGAGACCAGAAATTCGACGATGTTTTTATCAGCCAACCGTGTTGATTAATATGCCATTGGCCTCACATAAGCCGCGACCGAATTATCGTGTGTGAAGGCTCAACCACTTTCGCGTATGAGTAATTATCTTCCATCAGAAGTGAAAGGAAATCTCTGCTGCGATATGTTATCAATTCGTTCACCCTCAGCAGTCGCAAGCGTAAAGAATGCACAATACATACATCATACAGATAAGAGAAACGGTGACTAGACCTGCATTCATTGACACCACGTAGTATATAATCCGGCTGCTGAAAAACCCGTTGGATTGCCTCAGTCATTTTTGTGTACACAACATCGGTTGACAAATTCGAATGAGCACTGATTCGCCGAAGTACGACAGTATCTTGAATTGGATAACGCTGTCATTTTGGCGACCTGTTGTCCTGTGGTGTTTATCAGTTGTTGATGTGGGACTTCAAGCAGGCGGGTTCTTTAAGTTGAGACCAATGTGACATTAGTTGGGTTGCGTCACTCGAAACGATAACTGTCGAGTTATGTCATCCTGTTCTGTAACCGTCACCTCAACTACAAACTAACTAGTACACTAAATCTCTGCGATTATAACGAAATGGTGTTCTAGTGGTACGAAAAATGCGCAGAAGCATGCATTTGAATTAGAACATACTTTAATGTGTGCATGAACATGTTTCCTAATTGTTTTTCTTTGAAGTACAAAGCAGAAATGTATCGCTTTTCTGGGCATTCTGAAAGGAATCATTGTTCCTATTTACCATATTATGTAACTGGATGAACTTTTAAGAACAGTCATTTATTGGTCAATTTCTACTAAGTATTACTTATTCTGTCTACTGTCTGTTAAAGATTGTAGTACATCTGGATTTGTTAAACAGAATCGTGGTCAAACCGCAGTTGAAAGCAATAGAAGCAAAATTAGGAGATCGAAGTTAATGAAGGATGTTGTACACCAGAAGTTCACTGTTATCAAAACTCCTTGTACTTATAATTAAAAATGTGCTTTTGAACACCTTTGTTCATAACACCTAAAAAGAAGGAAATAAAATCATTCAACGTAAAGAGAGGAGCATGAAACTGATGAGTAGTTCAGTTAGTGTTCGTCCATCAGTAGCACGCTTTAGGCTGATGAATAACATAATGTGACCATCTCTACGAGAACCGGGTCAACCCGGATGACTTTCCGGTAGAATACGGCACGATTTCCACTGCAGCTTTAACTTAGTCAAAAAATACCCACTTTCAAACCCACTAATGGAAGACCTGTCTATCTGGTAAGTCGATCCGCCTATAACAAAGAACGCGACGTCTCAAATCACATTGGTGAACCGCAATTACTGATCTAGCTCGTTTTAACACGTGCGCATTTTTGATTGCCCACATTCATGGTTGTATTCAGTCCCGTTACTTAATCGCTGAAGATGCCATGTCTGCTCCGAGGTTTGTTGTTTCTACTTAAAACATGGTCAAAAACCCTAAGATTTGACCGAGAAAACATAGGAGGATACGTTTATGCAGATAAATTTGTTATGCCTGCGGACGACAGCTGAGCGTGCGAAGACATTAACAGTAGTAGGGAGGTCTCCGAATAACTCAAGAAATTTTGCAGATATTTCTGAGACACTGAAGATGATAGAAGGTTTGTCGGTTTACTATGAGCAACAAACGTGCAGGCTGCAGAAGTTCGGAATGTCCGTACATTGTTCCCGAGAGAACAAAAACTGAAGCCCATGACTCTGGACAGGATGCCCCTCAGGAGTAGGACACATTTGAAATTTGTAGCATCAGTGTCATTACTGATTCCTTTGGCACAAGTCAAGTGTTACTTTCTGTCCAGTGTAGAAGCGATTATTGTTTCTACTCGGCTGGAGGATGCTATGGGAGTCCACAAAAGTCCATGTGTACATAATTGATTCTGTTGTGATTGGGTATACTTTTTAAGTAGATCGGTGCTTCTCTGGGCATGAGACCTCCATCTAATAAAACTGCCTTAATATTCTCCATGGGTGCCTTTTGAAGGAAAGGGAGAACTGAAGTGCTAAACAGGGCATACAACTAGACGGTCACTATTCTGACCGAACGGGACAAAAAGACAGCTAATAGAGACAAGAACGAGTAAACATTGCAACGTAACTGGTAATCGGAATCAACGACATAGAAAAAATCTCATTTGGGTATATTCCGTCGATTTGTGATCCGTGGTTGTGCATACGTTTCACTGAAGCCTCACTTCTTAAATCCGATGGATGACGCAATTCGAACAGAAACATTTGCGAATAGACATCAGTTTGCAACTTAATTTTTGTCGCATCCGATCTTCAATTTCAATATTTCTAATTTCCTTCGGATTTCTTAAACTAATTTATTCCAGCAAAACGGATCTTTGATGGATGAGTTTGAGCAGGTTGTGAATGCTTTAGTCTGTGAATGTGTGCATCCGCGTGCGCGCTTGTTCGATCATGATTAATGCGACCAAATTCGAACAGGCCAAGTCGCATGTCCTCCATTACATGTCGTATATGTACGTCACACACAAACACACGCAAGTAAGTGCATGTTTAATTTGGCACTTCAGGTTTTAGAGAAAAATCGGATGGTGGCAATTCGGAACGATTGAACGATTAGGTGGCCAATGGAGTTGAATGCAAGTTTGATGGTTCGGTGAAAAACAGACGGTTTGCTGACGAACAATGACAGGATAATTACGGTATAACTGATTTGAAATATGAGATGACGAACAGGGTAGATATGTGCATTAGCTTAGGTGAATTCTTATCTCGAAACCGTTGTAGATATCAAAACGTGTTCGTGTTTCATGCAGAACAGTTTGAACACTGCTGTACTCATTTCAGAAAATCAATTGAAAATTTGAACCCTGACGGGTCTTTCTCAATAGACGATCTGATTTATACAGTGCAGGGTTGATATCCAGAAAATCGATGATATACAAGACAATGTCTACCTCTTCCATACAGTTCAATATTAACTTGAAAAATAAGTGAGCGTGGATCTTCAACTTTGAACCCCACTCATCACCTTCTACCAAACAGTAGTGCACACATGTCGTAGGGTTGTCAAACTGGACCCTTCTCAATAAAATTAGTAAGCATCGTAAAATGGTTAAAAAGTTAAATCTATTCGAGAGTTCTTAAACTTACATCATTATAAGTAGAACAAACAAAATGAGTTTAGCCTAGAAAGTCTTGCCTCCTTGAACGGCTTTGTGAATACATAAAAAGAAGATGATAAAGTGGTCAAAAGTACGGACAACGAGACAATTCTAATTCCTGAATATGATAATTTGTGTTTGCATGTGAGCAGCTTATAGTCTGACGTCGTTGCAACAAACCCCTTTTATCGTACTGCATTAAATGCACATCCGTTTTTTGAGTATTACAAGGCTCGTAAGCAGGAAAACTAAAGTACATGTTTCAACGCCAGGAAGACGAAGTACCGAAAGTGACTCTTGAAAACATGTATATGAGCTGTTTGACGTGTTACTAAGGCAAATGACGATGCACTGTTGCCTAACGAATATGGATATACGTCAGCCATGTAAAGTACTGTTCGGGTTTGTTGTTTTACGTTTTCACATACCCTATAATGGATTTCATGCAACCAACAACCTCTCAGGCTAAGAGTCGTTTGCGGTCACGACAACAACTTCGACCTTTAAATCATTATGTGGC
This sequence comes from Paragonimus heterotremus, assembly GCA_013368495.1. Classification (NCBI taxonomy): domain Eukaryota; kingdom Metazoa; phylum Platyhelminthes; class Trematoda; order Plagiorchiida; family Troglotrematidae; genus Paragonimus; species Paragonimus heterotremus. Next base: position 249,128 of record LUCH01000311.1, on the reverse strand, counting down.
CTTATACTGAATGATATATCAGGTGGTCACTCAAAACTCTTTGTAAGTTGATCAGAATTAACTTGATGCTGCCTAAATATGAAACCATCCAAGCAGTGCTTATTAAATTTTGTTCTTAGTTAATGATCGTCTACTCAGGACAGTTTGGTTCATACCTACAAGGGTGAGCAGAAAATAGTATATATTTTAGACCGCAAATTACCAGCTTATCCTTATAGTTGGTTATCACACCGGACCATTCCGTACTTAAGTTGTAAACCGCTGTAGTGCACAAGCTGCCTGAGTATTATGTAAAGACTTTGGAGAAGCAAGAGTGGAGTCCATCGTTAAATTTATGTAACTATGTTAAAACTTCCTAGAAGGAACACTTCCGATGAAAACTGGTGGTGCGAGACGCGGACCTTTTAAATAGGTGTCTCAAGTAACACTGGCACAGTCATGCATTAAGGATATTTTGCAGATGAAACTGATCCATTACTCTCAAAGTGAAATGGTAGGCCATACTGTAAGGCCGTAACCGCCGTCCTTTTTACATGGACCACGGAGCAAATCATTAAATTTGCACGCAGCTATTCGCGAACGATCTTTGTGCATCTTCATACACTTTACCGTCTGAGTTGTACTCATTGCAAGAATCTACTCTACGGCGTATTCAGTAGAGGCAAAATGATGACATGATTTAGCACACCGTCCTTCCGTGAGCCACGTGAACGACATACTGGTCCCGATAGCCTTGCTGTGGGTTTGGGTGAACATATTTTGCTGATCTAATTAAATGGAATCTACGATAAATGAGTCCATATTAAAGAAATTTCAGGGGGCTTTGATGCATAACCTTTGATACTATTTTCCTGCAAAACCTAAGAGAACTTATCATAACTGCACCGGCTAGATTAAGGCATGCACAATAGTTCAATAAAGGAAAAGTTTATATTCCCCCAACGCTTTCGGATCTGTAACCTGAGCCCAGAATGAATAATACTGTTCTGTTACTCGCCGGTGTCTGGGTATTGCTTATCGTTCGCTGGCTCGCCTATACCCGTAGGCAGCCTGAAAACTATTCCCAGTCAGCACATATTCATGCCTGTGGATATTACTAACCATTACCCCGATATGCGATCCCTCATCATTGTTGGAGGGTTGCACTGTCATCGTAAAACTGCAAACTATGAGAATTAATCACATACCTCATTCTAGAAAGTACGTTGTAGTACAAATTCTCAGAGTGGATACCTTCCAGAAATGAGTATGTATCTTTTGTTTTGGTTAATCTAGGGAGTAAGATGCACACTACATTTAAGTAATTTTATTCTGTTTGTATTTTGTTAGGTAAATCAGCTGTTATATATCTGTGAACGCCATCTAAGCATGAGGAGATGCTCCTTTAGAATGTACCGTAACTCGACCAAAGTAATCTATGAATACAAATGCAAAAAGTCAAAAGTAGACGTAATGTAATATTTAAGGTTTGACTATGACAACTACAGACAAAATGTAGTTGCTGGATGACGTTGTACAAACGTCCAACCTAGATGATGTTTACTAGTTCCGCTGCTTTATCTTGCGCTTGTCTGTAAAGAGCAGAGATCGATTTGATTTTCGTGGAGAAAGCATTCTCATTTCAAACTGGTCTTCTGCGACATACTTGTGAAGGTTAGACTTCTACAACCTTGAGAACTTCTGTTACTGGCCGTGCTGATTTATCGGCTATTTTTCAATTCCAGCGTTTGTAGCTTCTGCACCATCGTTCTTATGCTGTCTCGACCTGACAGTATAAGTATCAACGATAGTCACGGAAACCCATCTGATAGTGGTTGAGGAAAGCTCCTAACAGAAGGACACTCCTGAATACAATAAATGAATCTATATGGAGATGAAAATAAGTTAGTTAAATCTGGAGGTCACATGACACAAAGTTTGGATTTGTCAACAGTAGTGTTAAGCCACTGAGGTGTACGATGTTCACGTGCGGTCTCACACTAACACTCACAGTCCAATATATATTATCTAGTCGACAGGGCAGCCTTATAAAACGACTGAGAGACGGATATTACCTCTGATCAGAAATTACGGTAATATACACCGGAATGAGAAGCTGGTCATAGCACCCGACCACCTTATTTCCTTTGAGTGAAGATGACCAACGGCAATCAGCATGTGACTATTTAATGCTTGCTTGTCGATCAAATGCTTCCCATAAATAGAGTCGAATGAAACAACGGCAGTCGACAAAGACCATATAAGTCATGATCAGCACAAACGGGATGCATTTTTATTTTAAAAAGCTGAACGTAGTCTATGAAACATCCAGAATCCGCTTCGAATGGACTACGAAGACTAGACATGAAGATTTTCATCAACCAGTGTAACTGAGTTTTAAGTATTTGTCTGATTTGTCACTGACGTACGGCACACGGGAATAACTGAAGTTACCAGAAACAAAAACTGTGATAAACTGTAGAACACCTGATGATTATTGAAATGCACACTGACAACTCGATTATAGAGGAATTAAAATGAACTCGTTCGTATGAATGCATAGCACGAAAATGGATAAATTTCATGAATACTTGGCTTTGCAAATAAGAAAAGTTGGAATTCAATCCATCCATTCGACTTTATGTTCTAATCTAAAGATACAATCAAACAATGGTACATTATTATTATAAGAGAAGGCTGCTGGTCACGCAAACAGTCATGGGTAGGTTGATGTCAACAGCAGTAATTAACGGCTAATAAAGTTCGTTGTGCAACGAGAGGGAAAATGTAATAAATTAAAATATAAGCGATTAGAGTGAACGACTAAAATGTACGCATACTCATTGTGCGGATGTTGACGTGAATGGAATCAGAACAACCAGGTTATTATTTTCTAAGGTTCCAGACGGAGGTTTTGTTCATCAGTGCAAAACGAAGAAATATGTTGCGATGTGTTGACATTCTATTTACTCTTGTCAGTCGCAAACGTAAAAAATGCGGGTTATATATGACATACAAATAGAGGCAACCATGGTATGTACACGTATACATTCACACCAACTATTACATCATCAACACCACAGCAACCAGGTGGTTTGTTCCTGTCACTTTTGTGCACACAGCGCCGGCTGGTTAGGTCGGATCAACACAGCTTCACTGTATACGGCTAACTTCGGATTCTGATGGCGTAACAATACTTTTAATGATCCAAGTGGGTCAACCTTAAGTTTATTGACTGAGAATGCAGTCGTTGTGAGGAATGTCTTCAAACGATGTTGTGGTCTAATGCTAACAATGAAAAACTGTCAGTCCCTCAACTAGAAAGGAGGAATTCCGTTTTTGAAATGAATTTAGTAGTCAAAATTCGAACTTTAACAGGATCTTTAGAAGAAGATGTGAACAACTGTGGGGATTTTTGAAACATTTCCAAGTGAAATGAATTTTTCTGTTAAAGAATGAAACTATGCGAATTATGGTAATTTTATTCATCATAGTGTTCTTGTTGAAATTCATTTGGAAACAAAAAAGTGAGTTGCGTACATTTAAGTTCACTCCATGGTATACAGTTCATTGATGCAGGAAAGTTGAACACTTCGAGATGCCTTAGAAAAAAAGTCGTATACCTCACAGTTTTTCAAATAGTTGTTACGTTGGTCGCGAACGAACGCTATAACAAAAGTAGCTCTCTTTCAGGACTGTTAAAATAATGACTGTTTTGGAAGGGGGTCTTTCGAGTAATTCGGACTCGGGTAAAAGTGGTCTCAGAAACCATTCACTCAGGCTTAGCGATTGCAAGACACAATTAATTTATCCAGAGGCTCCTAAATACACATACCAATCGGTCTAGTTTAAGGTACACAAAATTCGAGCACTCTGTCTCGATCAGCGAATTCGAGTGTTTATGCGTCAACAAGTTAAGTAACCTTAATAGACAACGAGATGGAACATGTGACATGCTTGGCGAATGTTACTGATGAAGATGATAAACAGGTGAATGACGATAGGCATTTGAAAAGGAATCCGGAACTTTATCGTTGATCGTGACGTAGGAGTTCCTCTCTATCGAAAGTTTTTGCAACGTAAGTTACATGCTGGTATGGGCATGCCAATTACTGAGACGAACATATAAAACCCCATTTACATGCTGTATTATAAAGTGCTGGATAAAAATCTCCACATTTTGTACCATTTTTCAACCGAACGTTACATATTATGGGCTACATGAACGAAGTCGTTTCGCGCCGTTGCCGAAACCAAAGTTTCTTCAGCGGCAACAGTGTTTCTGGTTTTGATTCTGAGGGATGAACCCCATACTAGTTAACGGAGATTACCCTTCTCTAGGCTGAATGTGCTGCAGAACATCATAAAAATTCTACAGTGTTGTCGGACCATAGTTTCACGATATGGACTGCGAATTTCTGTTAATAGATCTAAGCAAAATTGGAAACAAGAACTTAGTAGTGGTGGTTTTAGATGAACGACATTTCCAGTCAGTAATGGACACTTCTGAAATAGGATTGCTTGGATACTTCGCCGTAAGTGTCCATTCTAGAATGGAACTATAATACTGCCACAAAAATTGAATACAACAGTTAGTACGCTAGAGACGTTTTCTGAGGACACTTACTACTTAAAAGTTGCACCCTGAGTAAAAAATAACATTACGACAAGACACCTGTGAAGCGAGGAAGTTTACAGAAGGTTGGAGATGACAAGTTCAAAAGGGGAATTCAAAGCTCCCGTGACCTGGAAAAAGTGTGACTTAACAGTGAGATGAGTGGACTGACTATGAGATTACACAGTGTTGTGAGGCACCTCCCATTAGGTGTTGCACCAATGGTTTTTCTGCTTTGGAAGTTGTGAAAACTTTTGATGTATAGCCAGTCGAAAACAAATCGATGCGAGCAAAATACTACAGAAATATCCCTAACAGAGATTATTACCCATTGTGCATAAACGCGTTTCGCTTGTTGAGGGCTTCTTTCTTGGGTTTCATTTTACTCGCGTGGAGTCTGAAAGTGACTGGGTCAATGTTAATTTGTGATAACCTCAGAGCAACTTTGTTTTTATGATGTGTTATTTTCCGGCAGTGGTTTTATTAATCCGTTCAAACTAGGCTCAAAAATTGCTTCGTTTGACCCAGAAGATAAACATTTTTAGTGGGAGGAAGAAAAACACAGTCGAGTTGGTTTCACAGTCAATTTTGTTTAAGGGGAAGCGGAGTAATACGAAGTCAAGTTGAGTGACACATTAGATAATCCGTAAGCAGCATCAGAGATATCTTTGAAGTTGCAACAGGACTCATTTGAAGAGATTAACACAGGTTCAAACTTTTATACAATAAAGCTGACTTGTAACAAAACTTACGCATTACCGATTCCTCTTTTATTGTCTGAAAAACAGCGGTGAATGGCGCCAATAACTAAAGCAGTATGATGAAAAATTTCTTATTCTGACTTTGCTCGTATTATCTTTATCTTGGCACTGAGAGAATGAAATAAAAGTCTTCATTGACAATATGATTAGAACGTTCTTTTTGCTTATACAAGTGTCTATCATTGAGTTGTATCGTACATAAGTCCATGTGATGATTTGTCTCTATTCGGTTTGACCTAAATTCCATTTCACACTAGCCAAGACAATCACACTTGGTCTAGTGCATCGTTACTGGAACTAACTCTGCTAAACAGTACTCTTTATAGACCAGCAAAGTCTATCCCAGCGTGCCTGCGTTGGATGTTGGTCAGATTATAGTCTGCCAGATTGGTTTGCACAGGCGGTTCACAGACGAGTTTACATAATTTGGTTATCAGTTCTGTGATCATTAAGTGAACAAACCGCTCATTCCCTGTGGACGTAAGGAGATCATGTGAGTTCAGTAAATTGCTTTGCGGGTGGTTCTGGAACGAGTATTCATGGGGAATTTCGAATCGTGTAAAAATATCACGTGCTTTGAAGTGTTTCCATCCGGAGGCACGATACTGTTGAGGTGATGTTTATTAATGCTTCTAATTTTTCTTGTTACTTATTGCTTTGTTGGTCAGAGAGCTGCAATGCATCAGTTATTTAGATGCAGCTGCAGTGGGTCACTCGAATTCACGCACGAATTTGTTACAAATACTTCGTTGACTCATGTTCACCCAGATCTACTGGTTATAGATGATGTGATCTTGTGCAGTCATGATGTAGAAAGTGTCTGTTAAGTAAATGATGTTCAACTAGGCTTCAATGGTTTCCTGAATTACTGCATTTCTAATGATCTACCGAATGTAGATTAACTGACTGTAGACTCATCGGGATGAGTTCCCAGAGAGCAGAAAAGTATCAAGAAACATTAATACAATACACTAACTATGCTCCGAAGCTACCAGTTGAAGTTGTATTTCAGAGACGATGAAACTGAAGCCAAAATTCGACAAACCATAATTTGTGTAGATACAATCAAAGTGCTGCCCTATCACAAACTCTCATCTACCATACACCATCCCCAGTGTCAAATGACCTACGCCAGCCGGCCGGTTGTACATGAAAATGCTAGATTTAATCAAAATATGCTTTCTGACGGCAAGCTGATAATTGTGCAACTCACCTCCATTTCATTAATGGAGTTGGGTTAAAGCATTGAACATCATGCGACGGCTGACGCAAGGTGACTGTTTGTCCCAGTAATACTGGGACCGATCTACTATACATTCATCACTTACTCTGCGGTTTACACGAGTAGGGCATATGTTCACCAGTTACAGTCTGCAACCGACGATCACTTCTGTCTAGCACAAGATGATGTTAGTGAAGCACCTGCGGCTGAGGGGACGAAATCACTGACTGCATGACTGACACTTTTGGGGATGTGAACATTTTTGTATCTGTAGACTGTCATAAGCTGTTTCAAAGCAAAATTCTGGAATCACCTTATTCCTAGGATTGGTTGATCTACCAGGTTCCAGTTGAACTGGCTGACTTACATTCTTAATAAACCAAGAAATGTAGCAGTCGTCGGTAGGCACTTCCTGCAAATCATTCTGTTTGACCTCAAGCTGGGCAAACAAACTAATGTGCCAAATTGATTGAATAAGTGGCTGATACGAGGTTGTTAGCCTACAAGCTGTGTCCAGTGCATATGCTCTCATGGGAAGTTAACTGGTGAATTGTTCAAACCTGTTTGCCACTAACGTGGATATGAAAAACGATGGAGAGTCGCCTCATTCTACCTCCGTATTCATGAAACCATTCGTCTGTAAACCATGCGTCATGTCGAAGACTGAAAATAATTACTGTCCGCTGTTGCCAACAACAAGTAGGTCGCCGAAGTATCTCCTGTATATTTGGAGTTTACATGGAAAACCAGAGAAAGGACTTTCAAGTTTAGTCACGAAGCTGTCAGCTATTATCTGTCCAAGTGGATTTTCACGGCTACCAAGCCTACTGCTCTGTAGGCGTTAACTTGAAATATGAAGCTAATATACGAAGTTCTGAGGTGTTAGAAAAGCGATAGTTAGCTCATGGGCAAACTGATACCTATATCATGGCGTTTAATGTAATCAAATAGCCACTGAACCTTCCAGTACAGTATGACTTTTGCAAAAAGAAGTTTCATTCGAAGCAGCAGGATAATTTGTGCTGTATACGGAGTAAGTTGATTACTTCTCAACTGTCATTTAAGTTATATCTAACGAAAAATCACATACTTATAGAACAACGACTAGACGATAAATGCTAATGACCTCAGAAGAGTGTTTGAAAGTCGTGTGGTTCAGGTGATAGAATTTCCGTTGGTTTTCAAAGTAACTGTGTAACATCATTAATATATGGTCATTCCTGAGGTATCCGTGGGTTTTCCATTAGTTGTCTTTATATAACGATTTCTATAACTATTTATGGCATGGCAGTTCCAGGGACTTCAAATCAATAGATGACTGACAACAAACTGAAATTTGTTTTACTTCATTCCTTGAATTTGGTTTGATAGATTTAACAATCTCTAGTGAGAATTAGCAAAGATTTAAAGAAATGTATTTTTACACAAGTCGTGCAACCCAGCTTTTCTGGGTGCATTATCCAGCTAAAACTATATTATTGTGCATCCTGACTGTTGCAAAAGAAATTCTTGATAACTTGAGGTTCAAACTCAAATGCGTCATGGAAAAAGCAGGCTGCTGGTGTACTATATGGTTCAACGAATGTGTTGCAAGCTGGGTAATCACTGTGACGGTTACGAACAGAGAACTATGGCGAAATGGAGATGGCCAACCAACTAGGTGGTGAGAACATATTACATTTGTTATCGGTATAAAATAAAATCAGACTGTGTGAACGTCATGCGTACAAGATGTAAGTGAACTTCAACAGTGAATACTGTTGGCACGTATCCTAGAAAATTCCTCCCAGTTATGATAAATAAAATGACAGGGCGTTGCTTTTAATGGAACGGTTATTGTCACCGCTAATGTTATTTTGCTGTGCGAAAATCATAAATTGTATAACTTGTCCTAACTTAACCGTTCAAACTACAGAACCATTAAGTTGAGGATGGTATTCGAAAGTGACAAGTGTAGGACGTGAGGGAATTGAACGGATTCAGAACGACTGTATCGGGACGTTTTGGACTTCATGAAACCACAGAAATCACAACCAGAGAGGTGACAGTAGACTTTCATCAGAAACTACGCCACGCGATTCAAGGATGCATTATTACTGCAGCATTACAAGAGAATGGTTGTTTCATTGAATGAGGAAATACTAGATGATAAACTGGAGAGGAAGAATTTCTCTTCTATAGCCACACCTATGAGGATTCTAGCCAAAGTAAGCAACCACACTGTAGTCCGGCCAAATGTGTAGAACATTCCGAAAAGACATCGTCCTGAATCATGGGTGCGACGTTGTGTGAATACAAAAGTCGTTTCAAACTGCAAGCTGCTAACACTGGCCTGTTCGAGCAACTGTTTGTAGTTCAACGGAAAGTCTTATTAACCAGCCTGGCTGAATGAACCTCGACGGTATGGAACTTCGGATGTTCATGTATCTGAGATCCCGACTTCTGTACGCGTGATGACATAAAAAAACAGTCACATCAAAATGCTACTGTGGTGATGGTAAACGGTCACACTAAAGTACACTTGAGTGATCAAGCAAAGACGTGTATTAAGATACTTGAGTAACCATGGGAAAATACAAGGAATATGGGGGTGTAGTGCGGTAAGAAAGGATTATTTCCGAGCATGACCATTACACTGTGTCGTCACAAAACAGTTGGCATATACAGATGCATTTGTGTTCGAGGTGTTGTTGAAATTCATATTCTCAATGTCGCTGTTTTAAATAAACAATCCATGTTTCACCCACGTACTTGGCTCACAGCATTACTCTAACGTATTCAAAGAACAGCCGTCACTGTAATCTTCAGTAGAGGTTAACCAAACTGGTTTTGTTACATTAGTACAAAGACGTTGCTGTACTCATGATATACTAACATTGGTTTTGTTGTTTGACTGTTTTGTCTGATTATGTATGGTCATCGGCTTGCTAGATGCGGTCAGCTGGAGCCATAATCGACGTGCAGGCTGGTGCATAAATTGATAATTTGAGCAGTCACTCGTATTCAGCAAAGGTTCACCTGGACAATCGATATCGGGAGACGAGAGTTCGTGTGTAAATTTTACCAAGCTAAAAAACAAAGGCCTTTTACTTCACCTATCACGTCCGACTAGATTAGTGAATATTAGCTGCTGTTGACCGTTATCTTCTCTGTGTATATAAAACCAACCTTATGAATTTATATGGTGAACAAACGGAAAATTGTATACAGGATTTGGTTTATTTGAGATCAAGTTTTGTTCGCTTGAAAATCACTGGTTCCATTGTCTTTTATGCGATCTTTGAACCAGTGAGTTCGCTTGCCCCAGTTCACCAACAACGACAAAAGTAAGATGATGATTTCCTGTTCATTCTTATCAGTCGTGGAAGTAACACACTAGAGTTTACATAAATTAAGGGTAGCAACATTTAAAACGACCCACTTTTAGGTATGACAAGTCGAGCCGTTGTTAACAATTCCAACGAATCAACGGTTTATGCACGCAGTGGGTTCGGCAACATTTACTGACTAGGATTTCCCCATTATGAGGTCAGTTTGACAGGTTATTCTGCATGGGATACTTGAAGATTTTGCTAACTGTTGCCATGCGCTGTAAGTTAAATTAATCTGAAGTGCGAAGCGTGGCACTTTCGAATGATTTTATGTGTGTTATGTGTCTTTTACCCGCTTGAGGGGCTGCTGTGATAGCTTATCGTTTATAAAGAATTCGACAAAACATGTATAGTGCAAAACATGTGTAGCACTTCTATAGCATTTTGTGTTTGTACAATTTTGTTGTATTTTGCACCTCTTGCTTCCCCAAAACATACACGTACACTTGATATTGAAAAACGGTAAATCGAAAGCAGCAATTTTTTGAGGATGGCGAGCCTTTCGTTTCTTCTCTGCTCCTTGTCTTCTGTGGGCTGATTTTCGGGGGGTTAAACGTTCACAGAATCTCCCATCCATTGCAGTGTATTTTCGAATTTTCTGTCTTCATGATTACCTCCACAATGAACTAGAAAGCCCCTTGGAGTATCCGAACGGTCTAGCTCCACTGTAAGTACCTTCATCTCGAGTGGTGGAACTCTATACCTACGCAAATGTACAAACCACTGTGAATCGATTATATTTTACTTTCACCAACCTTTTTGTCTTGTTTTAGTTTCTTAGTTCTGTGTAACGTCTGGATTCATCAAATTTGGGAGCTTCTCACGAGCAGCCACCTCCATAAGGTGCGAAAGTATAGTAACAAACTCAGTCTATGAGTGTTAGGATTGGATACGGACATTCAAGATTGAGTATTTTTGGGATATGAATATCTATTAATAAGGTGTTTTACAACAGCATCAGTATGTTTACGGTTGGGGTCTAACTAGTCAATGTGAGTGAAGAAAACGTTTCAGCCATGGCCTTGAGAATACTTTTGTCGCCCTCCTTTCTGTGATACCAACCTGACCTAGACTAACTGTACCTGATCAGTCCACGAAAGGGAGGGAATAGTCGTGGAGAGTCGGTTCAAGAATCACCATCCTGAAACGTTATGCTCACTATTTTCAGCATTTATAGTCATAGTAAACCCAAACATACAGCAGTATATACCGCATTCATTTATACCTACTAGTTACCAACTAGTTACACATCAGTTATATACAAATCCCCCAGCTACAAGCGATGTATCTAGAATTGGCTTATGGAATAAAAGTTCCGGCTTGTAGTTCGAAAAGTTGCCAGTTTCAGCAGCAGTCAGATTGTCTCTAACTAATGGATCCATATTAGAGTGAAACTAGTCGTTGAATGTCCATTTTAGGATGCCCATCTTCAACTTTTGCAAGTCTGCTCACAGAACATGTTGAACTTAAGTTACTCGTTAGTGACAAAGGAACTAGCCACTACTGAATAAACGTCAATCACGGGTGATTGTAATTTTCGCACTTGGATGGACGTTCTGCCTATTGTTCTTCTAAAAGAGACACCGGACTAGTGCACTGTCCTTATCCGAACACGTCAACAATGTCTGTTCTTCCAGCGATCGAGACTCGAAAACGGAAGCCGCAACCAACAGTTTGTGACATTCACCTCCTGTTAACCAAGTTTTTCAGTGTCTGCCAATAAGTGAAACATGGCTTAACATGTCTGACGATTTCTGTGGTTTAAACTTGTTTAAAAATTCTTGATCGCAAGAACAACGAAAGTAACAAGATGGCTTGCACCTCATATCGGATCGACCGGACAACATAAGCATTACACAGGTAAACACGCCTGAGCGTTTGCAAAGGACAATTCATTCATGAGGTCAGTGGGATCTTGGTTGACAAGGTTGCCATGAGAAAAGATGAAGTTCTTCAACCGATTACGTTAAAGATATGTACTAATTGCCAGTACCAGCAAGAGGAAAACTCAAGCTTCCTGCATCTTTCGGAAGGGGATGGTCCAAACTCTTATCTTATTGCAAAACTTAATTGTTAACTCATCAGGACTATTGTAGTAAAATAAACATTCCAAATCGCGCACAATTCTCCTCAGTTGCTCGTTTTGAACGGATTGCGCGTGCTTTTTTCTTAATCAACTTATACTTTTTCCCTCTTCTCGTCGATTTACATTTTTCGTCGTTAGGTCGTCTGTGCTTTAATCAGCCACAGTGCAGTGCTGTATCTCATATGGCACGATGGCATGATTTCACTAAAATTTAATTTTGCAAACCAAATAATAAGTTGAAAGAAATTAATGAGTCCTACTTATTTGCCTATTCGCAATTTCCCTAGGGTAAAGACCAGACCATTCGTCACTCCTCAGAGCCACTTTGCTTTGTTCGCTGCATTCTTCATCAGGCGGAATCAAAGTGCAAAAGACAGACATTCGGAAATTGGTCAGAGTCATTATCTACCTATGAAATATGACAGTTGTTTTTGTCCCTCACTACTTGACTCCACGATGGTGGACGACTATTTGTATCGGGAAATCGATTTATCTTTAGTGGAAACTTGAAAAAATATCCTAATTCAGTGTTGGTCATTTTGAGTCGGGGTTTGACAGTCACTAACACGACTGGAACAAATAGAACGAGCGACGAGGTGATGGTAGTCACATCTCCCGTTTTATTTAAAGCGGCGAGGAGGCCAGTGTAAAACACGGATAACAGACTAATCTGTCGGTGAAACGACATCTTCCGGTAACAAACTTGAACACAATGTTAATCCCCGGCACAAATTTCCGTACCACATCGGCTACGAACTGCATTTTGTGGAATCATGTACAACACAGTAAAATAGACACACCGAAACGGCCGAACAGAATCAGTCAACAAATGCACATGCCCAAACGTACATCAATGCACATCAGTAATCAAGATACTTCGGTATGGATGAATAAGTCTGTCTGCACGCACAACACGGTCCCAGTTCACTGATGGCTAAGGCCTCCGCTGACTGGAGTTTCATACGGCCTCTACTTATGTCACGTAGATGAATGGTTGGATTCGCCCACTCTGTCGCATATATGCCGGTCCTTTTATTCTGTACACTCTTCACTTAGTCGACATGTGGGAATGCATAGATGACATGAGACTTGGCTGTGCGTAATAGCGTTTCTTCGACAGTGGTGTTGTTGATGGATGCTGTTGGATGTTGGGTGGTGTCGAACAGCGTAAACAGTTAAATTGTTTTGGCTGTGCATCTCGTGGTTGCCGTGATATAGAACTACAGAACAAGGTGAGAGTGGCATCGTCTCTGCCAGCAACCTAAATGTGTATCATCGTTTTTTGATTCCGTAGAACTTCTGTTGAGTGACCAGTGTTTTTCTGTTTTACTTTCTGAATGAGTGTCTGCTAAGCAGCCATCTTTCGCAACAGTTCTTCCAAGCTTACCCCTCTAGGTAACGGTATGACTGAAATTTGTGACACTACAAATGTAAGTTTTCACCAAATCACCCATGTATGTGATGGACTCGACCCTACAGAAGCTTAAATGTTATCCCGCTAAGGTGTGTTTCCGTTAAAAACAACACAGTAGACAGCCGTCTCAATGGTGCTGTTAGAGAAGAATTACGAACACCAGGGAATCTGTGCCCATGTTTTCAGAGACAGTAGAGGTGTTGGTTTTAATTTTCCCAGTGGTTCATTCCAAGGCAAATTTATCACTTTGAATCGGTGAGTACTGGAAGACCATTGAAGCATCTTTGTCGGAGGTGTATTTAACGGAGTACGCCGTTTATTTTACACACTTTAGGCAACAATATGTAGGCCAGCAAAAGACGAAGTGGGCCTTCCATGGTAATACTACTGGTTTTCACTTAGCCGTCACCCTGAAACTTACACCTGGTGTTTTCACAACAGAAGTAAAACCGTTCTAAATCGGGCACGGTAGACAAAGGCTTGGCCGATTTGAATTAATATATTGACAGATGATGTTTGTTGACTGTACTAGCACAGTTTTTGGGTGACAAAGTAACATTCATGCTTGAGGTAACATTGTTATTGTAATTTAAACTATTGGACATGTTGGATAACCTTAAAACTACTTTAATAATTTTCCGACTCATTGCTCGTCTTACTAGTTTCCGGTGACGCAACAGTCAGTGTATTACCACCACATTATGATGAGTCAGATATGGATAATACTGACACCAAAGATGCGAAAAATCGAAGAGATTGGGCGAGACGAAGGTCATGAAAAGTAATTCCTTGTGTTAATAAATGCGCAACAAAAGGGAGGTGAAATAACGTCTTAACAAAGCTGCATCCACTTGTTATTTTGCTGTCTGAGTTTGTATTTGCAAAACATAACCACTTAGTCATCTGACAGACTATAAATCATGTAAGAAAATTTTCAACATACGCAAACACCGCACTGGCATTTGCGATCAGTAGTACACGAATAGTCGAACCACGATGTAAACTCGAAGCAGTTCGCCGTCCATTATCTGTCTGGCAAACATCTATGCAAATTCTTTTGCGAATACCGTAGGATAACCGATGCTGAGATTGTCACATATAAAGTAAGGTGTACCGGGGCGAACATAACGCTGTTTCGTGCCAGTGATTAGATTACTGTGAGCATGTTTCTCTTCAACGTAACTTAGAAAATGTGTTACCTGTTTATTATGGTTATCTTTAGGACATCTATGAACCACTACAGGAGCTTTGTGTTTTCATACAAAGTGGGCTAGGAAGAGCATGTGGTTCAAAAGTTGCCCTAGCAAGGAGAGTTATTCCGCAGCCTTTTTATTCCGGGTCGTCCAATGGCCCTCTGCGAAACTATCACACTCCGGAGCACTGAACGTGTTGAGTCGTTAGCTTGTCAAGATAGCTTATAAAGGTTCACTCAGTCCTTAGTGGCTAATTTACTGGACGGGCTATCGAAGATTTTGTAGTTGAACGAATTACCGACGTTCCTATCCACCATTAAGTGTGCTGAGTAGATGGAAAGACTAGAAACCGCCCTAAAATAGCCTTTTGGCTGAACTTGGTATCAACGGTCTTTGAAATTCTGAATGGACCCAGGCTGATCTTTCCAAAATTCTTTTTCAGCTTCTGGGAGCCAGTCACTGAGTTGTATTAACTGTTTTGGTCTGTTATAGAGAAATCTGCAAAATAATCCCTTTTTGCCATCGAAGCAGTCCGGACGCATCTTTTGCTGAAGCTCAGTTTTCATGACAGCTACTTGAGTCAAGTTCTGCTTCGTATACACGACCCAACAGCGGCTGTGAATACAACTAAACAACACTGTGCTTTGAACAGTAGCTCATCGCAACCCTGACGATGAATAGTATGGAAAGTAGATTTCGCCGTAATAAAAAGGGTAAATCTAGAACAAAATAAGAGCAGCCAGAAAAATTAGACAAGTTATACTCTCAGAAAGCCATTATAGGCTGTACGCTTCCATTCTACATGGAGTTTCGGAATATAGGTTTAAGTGGACAAAAGTCCACAGCTTGGCGAGGTTCCTATGTTCCGTGTCCGTGTCGTGGTCTGGGAACACTATAGTTTAAAAACATACTTGGTAATATCTGGTTATAGTAGGATGGGGTAAACGCTCAGTGCAAGATCCATCCGTCCCTGGTAGTGTACTGATATGGTCCGTTCTGTTAGTGTATTTCGTGATCGAGCACTACAGTCTACTGCAGACAACCACATTCTCAGCAAGAAACCACCCTAGATGTGAGCTGAATTGAGTGCAACAAAACCTTAACAAAACAGACCTGAATACACTTTCGAGGATAAATCACGTTTCTGAACTATAGAGAACGTGCATGGCACAGACGTGTTACTCATCCATCCTTTCAGCTACAGCGGTTCATCAACTCGACGGAATTGCTGAAGAATGTCAGCGAAGATACTGAGTGTTTTTAATATTTGTACTGCTACTTAACTAGCCACAGTACAAATCGAAGACGTTGATTTACCCATGTGGGTGAAATTTTCCACAGTTTTGAACAGTCTGCACAGACTCAGTGGTATGGAAGTGGAAAGGTAACGCTTCACATCTTAAAAATACGAACCGTATTCTATGGAAACCTGTCATTCACCTTAATCGGTAACACCTGTATGCAGATTATAGAGAGAATGAACAGAAAGATTCGTATCGACTAGATCTTCATTGGAAGAACTCGGCACATAACCCTAATTGGGTTCCCTACGCGTACATTCTAAAAAGACATTTTCTGATAATTACGATAGTATCGCCTGATACGTCGTGTTGGAAATGAAGTGAGAAGTAATAGGATTTTGAGCACAGGGTGAGCGAGGAAATGGTGCTTCAACTTTCTGAGAATGATGCATTAAGGTCTCTTCCAGTTGATTTCCAGTTCAATATAGATATGTTCATGTAACTGTATCAAGCCCAACCATCCCGTCGAAATCTGAATAAACACAGTGGTCCTAAATTCCTACAGATGGTCATAAACAGCA